>PVJL010006165.1:0-96501 GCA_004026885.1 Lyroderma lyra | reverse complement strand
ATAACCCATGGACACAATCGATAGTTTAATGTTTATTTGGGGACGAGTGGGTTAGGGAGGGGAGAAAGGGGAGGGGGTGGGAGAGGAGGGGGGGAAGCTAAATATAAGGTGATGGAAAGAGAAGTCACATTAGGTGGTGAACTTATTATACATCAAGTTGACAATGCACTGTAGAATTGTATGCCTGAAACCTATGTAAGCCTTGCTAACAGATGTCACCCCAATAAGTCTAACAATAAAAATGAATTAAAAAAAAAAAGATGTAAATCACAAGAACTCATCATTCATAGGCAAACATAATGTAGATAAAAATATATCTTTATTTATAGAAATATATGATGTATATACACATGTGTTAATGGTTTTAAGTTTTCAGGAAATAAAGATACCATAACCACTGAGGCAGGAAGAAAAGGAAGGGATTACTTAACTAGGAAGAAAAGTAAAATCATAAAAGTTAGTTTAAATGTTCAAGTTCTCTAGATCCACTGTATAAGAAATATCCTAGACACTAGAATGATTGAGCCTTTATCCAAGGGACATGTCATCAGAGAAATCCAAAGAATTTTGGGAAAGGACAGACAATATATGAGATCTCATAAATCTGGGCAGAAGAAATACATTCTTTAAGTCTGTTGGAAAACATGTTTTGAGCCAACATTCTAGTTAGATTACCTTCTTATTTATGGGACATCCAATTTAGGCCAAATTCTAACATTCAACACTTAAAATTCCCAAAGGAGATAAGAAGGTGCTTTCTATTTTTAACCAGAGCAGAATTTGGTACAACTGCTATGTGAATAAATTTGTAAACACTGCATACAAAGAAGGAAATTAAAAGAGTGTACTCACAAAACATGTAGTTGCTTGTTTTAAACTGCACATCGGACAGATCTTGATCCCATTCTATAAAAATCAGTACCAACTAATAGAATTACTTACTTTATCAAATGTTTACAAATGCTTAATACATAAAGACTCAAAAAAAGCACCCTACTTAAGCAAATATTAATTAAATCAACATGTATTTAAATCTATAAAGAAAACGCCAAAAGGCAACAAGTAAAGAAATACACATTCTGTTACATCTTCTTGCTGTGAATTTGATTATATTGCTGATTTTCCTGTTTGTTTGTTTGTTTGTTTCCCATCTCAAACTTATCTGGGTATTCTTTAAGCTTCTGTGGTTGTTCTTCCTGTTTTTTATAGATTATATTTTGTGCATTTCCTTATAGGTTCCACCGTTACAATTACACACACACACACACATGCACACCCTCTGATGTAAATAGCCGCTGGAGATCTCCATTTGAGACTTTTACCATCAAAATAATCTCTACATGGCCAAGACTTAGTTCATTTTTTTTTGTTTTCTTACCTACATCCTCCACACCCTGCCACTCACAAACAACTGCCTACAATGCATATGCCATCAGAAGCATATCTGTTTCAATGTTTTTAAAACAATTACACTTACTAGAAAAAACTTCTAACACTTCATTATTTTTTTCTTGAGAGGAATCAAGTTAAGCAAAGCAATGATGTAACTTGATTTTTTTCTGTGTGTGTATTCTTCTGTCTCTTCCCATCACCATTTTGCATTAATCTACCATGATTTCCCTCTTGCTATAAAAATAATTTCATGACTTTCAGTCCCTAGGCTTTCCCGTGGATCTCAAAAGGATGGACTCACCCTCTAACACACCACACTCCTTTCCCTGGAATCTATCCCAGGCGCAGAAACCAAACCCCTACTTGGCCTTTCCTCTGACCCCATTTTCCTCTCCCATCCAAGCCCTCCCACTTCTCCTTAGCGAGCAGTCTCTTCTTTGTCCCCTAGTTCTTAGGACATTGTCATGTTATGAGAGTGGATGAGATAACAGAAACACCTGGTTAGCGATGAGCTTGTCGCAGAGGAAGCGTTTAATTAAGGCTAGCTTTTGTTGTGCCTTAGAGATAGTGCAGAAGGACTTCAGGACTAGGGGGCTTGGTTCCCCACTGGTTTGTGCCTGAGGTCAAGTCTTACATTTTGCCACCAGAGTACCTTACTGAGCACATAATAGGAATTCATTTGTTTTTAATTTCTTAACTTTTATAAAAGGATCTAATTAACTGAATTTTAAATGTGATTAATTATTGGATCCTCTAGTCTAGAGTCAAAAATTTAAAGACTAAAGGGCAACTTCCAGTTTTCCAAAGAAATAGTTATTTGTTGTATATACGAGTATACATATATAAACACACCCATATGTACACATATATACACATTATAGAACATATATGTGCCAATATTTAATTTTGCAATTCCATTTAATACTTTTCCTTTTTAAATCCCCCTTTTTATTATTATTTTTATTTTTTAAAAAATGAATACCTATCATCCAAAAATTCAATATACTTTTTCACTAAAATGTAGTTAAAAATGAGATTTGTCCTTTGAAATTATAAATGATATTCATTTTTATACTATAATATTTTAATTTATAACTAAATTCAAAGAAATATGTTATAAATATGCAATAAATAATGAGAAAGAATCTAAGCAGATGTCAGTACATTTTAAATCCTTCAAAGACCAATGACCATACAGGGCATTTCAGAGTAGATAAATATAATCATACAATTACATGAATGGGCCTTTAAATCACAGCTCCTTGTGGACCATAAAAATTAAGAGTGAAAGAAAAATAGCAAAAATATTGCATCAGTAATGATGAGAACCAAAAGGCAGTGCAGGATTGCATTCCAGTATCATTAGTATGCAAGTTATCTTCCTAAACAAAGAAATGGAATAAAATAAGAACCATAGGCAAAGTCTCCATGAGTTCCACAAAATATAAATAATTTTTCTGTGTTTATTTTATTCAAGGTATGTTAAGTAATTTTATTTCTCTGACTAAAGTTATGAAATAAGACCATTAGGAAGTTACAAGTAATATATATATGCCCATAATATTTTATCAAGCTATCATCATTACATTTTATGTATTGTGTTGGTATCATATTTCTCATCATTCTATTAAACAGCAGTAAAATGAAGAGATTTTAAATGTGTATAGATTTGTATAGATTTCAGTTTTAAAAAATGGTTTTATGTAATGATGGTTAGCTGTAACTAAGAAAAAGTAGTAAATAAATGACCTGTTAGTGATGTGTTACATCTTTCATACCTGGCTTGATTTTAAGGGAGCCTAGTAGAGTGTGAAAAAAAATGCTGGATTCAGAGGATGATTATCTCCTAATTCAATCTTTGCTCCTTACTGTGTGACCTTGAGATACTCACTTTTCCTCTTTGGAATTTGTTTTCTTCGTCCATAAAATAAATCCATTAGGACAGATTATTTTAGGATTCTCTTGCACACAGAATGCCTTATTCTGAAGTGGATAGTATATGTGATAAAGTTTTTAATGATAGACGGTTCTTCATGAAGGATGATTGTGATTTTAAAAACTTGGGAGCTTAAGACAGACCTAGAAAGCTTTTCTCTGTTTTTGGCATACATGATTTTTAAAAAATGCATTACATAAAAACACTTTAAAATCAGAACATTTTTACATTAAAGAAATGCAGATTTTGTAATTCCTTTGAATAATTAGATCTGGAAATGTTCAGCAGATAATCCATTACTCCAGTTCTCAGCTTTAGGTGATGGGAGAGAGACTTTTTATATAAAATGAAGGCAATACCTTTCTAGCTAGCTCACTGTGTAAAAAGAAATAAACATCACTTAGCACAGTACCTAGCACTTACGGGTCCAACAAATAACTACTTTCCTTTTCCTGCTTTTTCTTCTCCTTCTTCCTCTTCTTGCCCTTCTTCCTTCTTCTTCTTCTACTTTTTCCTCTTTCTTCTCCTTCGCTTGCTCCTCCTCCTTCTACTCTTCCTCTTCCTCCACAGCAGCATCATTTCTATGCATTAATAATAAGAGTAAAAACATTTGGAGGTCGTCTTCCATTTTGTTAAAACTATAGTTTTGGTTATAGAAGCAATCATGTTTACAAAAAACAAATGTGATTTGCTGCAGATCTATGCTTTTCTATGCTTTATTATGATAAAAGTTTTATTTTGGTTCATATTGAGGTAGAAACCTAATTATCAGGATTAGCTCAATAACTGAACAAGAGGTATATACATCCCAACCTTTCTGTAAGCATTAGAAAAAAAATGTGATACTATGATATATTTTATGAAAGAAAGATAAGTCTTTGGCTAAATATGGCAGGATGATCTCTCTTAGGCAATTATTCCACTGGGTGGTCTGTCCCAATGCCCTGAGGATGTCTTTCTGGCTTCTGATGTATACTATTTTTCATACGATCCAATTAAAAAAAAATCAGAAGGAGGAATTTCATACAATTAAATATAAGAGAACAATTTATAGATACTCAACTCCTCCAAAAGAACAAAACTAAGTAACAGCTTTTAAACTTCATGAAGTGAAAATATGAAATGGTAAAGTAATGGGTCAAAAGAACTTTTGAAGAGTTTCTTATGCCTGCGGACATTGATGTCTTTGGATCACATATCTTTCCTGGCTCTTGCTCTTTTGTGTCTAATTTGCACTGTGTGGTAAAGGTTCTGTGCTTCTAGCTCTTGCTTCATCCTTCATTATCTGAGTACGGTGCATTTTGGAACACCTCTCCTGCAATGCCCCTCCTTCCTTTGGACCCCTTCCATTATACCAAATTATGATACATTGAAAGAATTTAGGTGCTCCTGTTCTACTGGCCAAATGAATAGCTTAAAGGAAACCGCACGCCACTAATTGCCATATGCTGTGTTTTAGTTCACTAAGTTATGGCCTAACAGTTCATACCACGAAACCTCTTGAGTCTCAATTGCCTGAGGTTGCTTGGCATGAACAAAAAGGAAAGAAAAGCTTAAAATACCCCCTGAAAAACTCTCAATTCAACATTTTTCTAATAACCCCATACCCTTACACTTAGTCACACCATTAAATATTTATTTTCATCTATTCTAGCATTTAATTGTCAGCTGCTTCTTTTTATTCTTTTTTTCCCATTTGGTTTTCTGAAGACATGGTGATTTATTAGAAAACAATGGAATAAATAAAACAACCTCTGAAACATGGAGCATTATGAGAAGCAGAAGCACACAATAGGTTGATTAGACCTTCCAAAGTTCTTTATAGCTAAGAAAGGGGTCACATGTTATTATTACATTAAAAATAACTTTCTTTTCTACATAGTAATGATAGCTATCAAAAGATTTTTTAAAAGAATATGTTTTTATAATTCAAATATGCTATTACAAAAACTTTGTACTTAGTGATACCCCCTAGAATGTAAAATTCCACAAGATCAGGAACCTTATATATTTGTTTCTCATTATGTCCCTTGAAGAGTGTCTTAGGACATTCTCAAAATTTGTTGAATGAATAGATATGAACTTGAATCTTTCTGGGTTAACGCTCCATAATATGTTAAATACTCTCTCTAGTAATGATCATGAAAGACTGATTCTGTTCTACTCTCGTATTCACTGGTCACTGTAGCAGTGAATAAGACACTATTCTGATAATCTTTGCTAAATTCACTTACAAAAAGTAATTTAACCACCTGTATTAGTTTTCTTTGGATGCTGAAACAAACTGAGTGTCTTACAACAGAAATGTATTCTCCCACAGTTCTGGAGGTCAGAGGTCTGAAATCAGGATGCCATTTGGGCTGTAATCCCTCCTCTAAATGTTCTCAAGGGGATCATCCTGTGCTCTTCTAACTTCTGATGGGTGCAGGCGTTCCTTGGGTTGTGGCTGCTTAACTCCAATTCCTGCCTCCATCATCCACGTGGACTTCGCCTCTTCTCCCTGTATGTGTCTTCTCTGGGTGTCTAATAAAGACACTTACCATTGGATTTAAGGTTTTTGGATTCTCCAAGTTCATCTCATTTTAAGGTCATTAATTTAATCACTTCTGCAAAAAAACTTCTTCTAAATAAGTTCATATTCACAGGTTCTGTGGGTTAGAATGTGGACATATTTTGAGGAGCCATCATTCAACACATTACACTACCCAAATATCAAGAATAATAAAACTGTGCTTCAGGTGAATAGTTGGTAGACTAAAAATAACACTCTGCTGAGGTTCTAGGACTTCACTTATTTTACCAACTCTTACTTGTTATAGAGGTCTCTAGACTCTGAACAGGCACCCTTAAATTATAGTCATCTCATTAAATGACCAAGGTACACACAAATAACAATTATCCATAAAGATACCCTCAATTTACAGTTACCTAGGGTTTCTCACCGGACAATCTGAGAACAGTGACTTTACTCCCTTTTTTACAACATGTTTTCATGGAAAACAGTTACCACCGCTCTCTCTTCTGGTGTAGACTACACATGTAAGATCCCCAAGATCCCTGTCCTTTTCCTCAAAACAAACAATCCTCTCTTCTCAGCTTCCATATATTCATCTTCTATTTGAGATGTCATAAAAGCTAAAAGCCTTATATTGCAACTAACTAATATTCTTCTTTCTAGAGGGACAACATGCGCCATTCTAGCCAAATTGGGGTTGCGAACATATTGCTTAATTTCATCATAAATATAGAATGTGAATACTATCTCTATTCTTCTAGAAGCCCCCAACCAGAAAAAAACTAAACCATGTAACTGAATGAAAATAGGCTAAAAGTAAATAAGTATAATATATTACATGAAGGTATAGGAAACCTTAAGCTCAGAGGAAGGACGGCGCATTCCAGTCTTCCAGTTAGAGATGGCAGCAAAAAAGAAAATAATTTCTCTTCCTCTTCTCTAATACCAAGAAACAATAAAAGAATGAGACAAATGCAGTCAACTTTATCGCCAGAGAAACTGGAAAATTTCTCACTGACTAAACCACCAACTGTGAAGCACAACTGTCCGGGTGAAATTTGGACTAGATCAAGAAAGGATTTTGAAGAGGGATGGGGCATAGAATTTTACTGGGTGAAGACTTTTCCAAAGCTGGGGGCCCTGAAAACAGTAAATATCAGTCCATTCCACACTGCTTGTGTCAGAAAATGAGTGTGAGCACAAGTGTGAGTAGTTTTCAGGAACACATGGAGCATTTTGAATGACAGAGTTGCTGAGGCTGTAGGTGTGAAAGATGAAACTGCTTGAGATGACAGCTTTTCAGGAAACAGAATATCTGTGTGGCAAGGGAATGGAGAAATAGTTGGTGGCAATCAGATTTGCAGCTAGTGATTCCCATAGGCTGCCTAGAAATGAATGCTAAATTGATACACACACACACACACACACACACACACACACTTACACACAACTGTGACCTATAGAGTTTGATTATGAGACTCCACATCTCTGCTTATGCATGAAGAAGAAAGAAATTTGGAAAACAAGTAACTGAGATGCAAAGTTAATAAACAACTGAATCAAAGTGAAGAAAAAGTAACAAAAATTTCAAAAGTAATATACTTCTAAAAATCATAACCCTTCTTGAACCCTTCTTTTCAAGTGGTTTTGGAATATAATAATGTGACCATAGATTAGGCCACAGAAACACTCCCAATTCAAAGTCCAACAGAGAGACACTATTTTCTGATAAAAGTGCAATGAAACAAAATGAATAACAAGAATACTAAACAAACACACAAAATAGAACATACAATTTAGGATGAAAACAGTCTCTATCATTTAAGCTATACTTGGATTAGAAGGATATCAAAACCAATATATAACTATATAAAACTATATTAAATATAAAATACAAACTTTTATTAAATAAATTATAATTCAAAAGTTTTTTGTTTTAGAGAAGCCCTTTCAAAGTAATAATCCAAATCAAGAAAAGTTAAGAAGAAAAGGAAATTTGGCTACATGGAAACCAAAAGCATTTATATAGAAATATTAAAATACATATATACATACTTACATAAAGTCAAAATACAAAAGACAAACTAGAGAAAAATAATGTAACACACTAATGACTGGTTTATTTATTAAATAAAGATCTTTTTGAGTAGTAAGAAAAACCAATACAGATTAAACATTGAGGAAATAACATAAGCAACCAACCAGTTTATGGGCAAAATAATAGGAATGCTGTAAACATATAAAAATAAGCCTGATCTTAATAATAATTTAAAAATGCAAATTAAAATCACAATGACTAGTAAATTTTACTCATCTGATCGACAAAGATTACAAAGCCTAATGAGACTGTTAATGAAGAATATGGGTACTCCCTAGATGATGATAAAAAAAAATCCGAAGCCTCTGGAGGCAGTGTCTATAACAGTCAACTTTTTTTTTTTATAACAGTCAACTTTTGATCTAACATGGAAGGTTATTGGAATACATCTTGGAAATATGCATACGCAAATTTACACATTTTTGCACCAGTCTATGCAAAACTATTTTTCTCCGTGGCATCAGTGACACTAGGTTTGGGGGTGGGAGGGAGATTCCAGTGTATTCTTTGTTACCAGTTTAAATGTTTTTTACCAAGTGCATGCTGTGTTGCCATGATATAATAAGTACACAAATAAATGAAGCAAATAGACAAATCAGAAAAAAAGTAAACAATAAGTACATTTTTTTGTGTGTGCGGGGGGAAGCAAACTAAGAACATATACTCAGGGAAAGGGCCAAAGCATTATGAACTCTGACTTAGTATGGCCGTGGGACATTGTCTCATCAATTGGAGGGGCTGAATAGAAAGAATGATATTTCACAATCTATTTAAATAATGTAAGAAAGATTTTAAGATCCTTCCATCAAAACACAAATGCGTACACACACACACACACACACACACACACACAAAATCTTGATGCCTTAAACACAAAAAAGATTTAATTCAAATTAATGTACAAATGTTTATAAAAATCATATTTTTGTGAGAAGTTATAAAGCTGCTACTCAAATAAAGAGGATGTGATTGGATTATTGAAGATTCTCTGCATTCCTTTGCTACAGGTCCAACACATGGAACAAGAATGACTAAAGTTGATTAATACTCTCTGTAAAGGATTTTCCATGCTAAACAAGCCTTTGACAAATGATGTGTCTTTTAAGGTAGATAAATCTGGATCCGATGTTAGCAGGCACTAAAAACATCAGCCCATCTTTGTCTTTGATGGTTCCTATATTCAGCAGGAAAATGTTTTTTCAGTTGAATGCATTTAAATGATAAATAAATAGCTGCAGAATGAATCCTAGAAAGAAAATAGGAAAACAAAAACAGGCTCTATTTTTTGATGCAACATAGTAAAGATTTCCTTGTTTTTAAAATAATATATGACATATGCTTTATAAAGTGTAACTGGGGAGTCCAAGTTCTTAGTAAGTAAAAATCAAAAATAAAATAAAATAATGAAAATAAGATGATTTCTAAAACAGTGAATTTTTCTAATCAGAGTAACTCAGAGTTGAAAGATATGTTAGAGTATCTAATTGCCAGATGTTTGAATTTCTCTCTTGAAAATCCTCACAAAGTTAATTGTCTAGTATGATTGAAACCCTAGTGATAATCTACAATCTGTGCCCTACATATAATACAGTAGAACTACAGGTAGCCTGTGTTTTATAGGCTAAATCTGTTACTAGATCCCAATGAATATAGAAATTCTGAAAATATTAATAGGGTTTAACATGAGAAATAATATAAAAATCAATGGATTAGAATCTGTCATTTAGTTGTTCATTGACTTTCTTACTTACCTAGCCCATATCAATATATTAATTTATACATTTAAATATTGTAATAGCTTATTACAGTTTCAGCAAGTAGAATCCCTGTTGTTAATGATAGATTCATTGTGTGTAACTACGCAGGGAGCCCAGGCAGAATTGGAAAAAGGAAAGATGGAGATGCATTTAGTAAAAAAGAAAGAACACAGAAGATAACTATGTTATTGGTATTGGAAAGGGAAAAGGAGAAAAAGAA
The DNA here is from genome assembly GCA_004026885.1 of Lyroderma lyra. NCBI lineage: Eukaryota > Metazoa > Chordata > Mammalia > Chiroptera > Megadermatidae > Lyroderma > Lyroderma lyra. Next base: position 86,583 of record PVJL010006165.1, on the reverse strand, counting down.
AGGAAGAATAATGGTGAAATAATTATATAATCATATTACCTCCCAGTTTTGGAGTAGATGGAACAGCCTCATCAACATCATTTTGTAATGTCTCTGGTCTCTGTTTCCTTATTTATAAAATGAGGGTAATCAGTTTTTGTTACTGTTCTTGTTAAGAATTAAATTACATATTCCCCAAAAACGTATTTTTTGAGTATATTACAGATATTGAGCACTTTATGATAACAAATTCATCATCATCATAGTCAGCACTACTGCAAATCTCTGAATCTTCTCCCTCATTTAAGAAAATTATATCCTGAGAACTTAGTTGATTCAGGTCAGCTATCCCGATTTTCCTGAGATACTCAACATGAAATGACCATCTATTTTAAACTAAGAGATTAATTTTTAAAACTTAAAAAAAAAAAATCACCACAATTTCATTTTTTCTGATTCTGCCCTAAATCCTTCCTACTCTCCAGCCAAATTTCTTAAAAGAAAGTCTGCTTTTCTACTTATTTGCTTCTGCCTTTTCATTGATTCTGATCGAAGTGAATGTACTGTTTTGTTCTATTTTTCAAGAATTTTTTAAAGAGCCCAGCATTTCATAAGATTATGAACAAATGTTAACTGATGAGGAGGAGTATCTTTTAAATTTTTCCATAATAATGCAAAAGGAAATCGTTGATCCTTTCTACTGACCAGTTCATCTGACCTTGTAAGAGTCCCATATCCTTCACTTATTCATTCATACCATTCCCAGGATATAGCAGTTAATTACTAAAACCATGAGCTGGTACATTTTACGCATTAAAAGGAAAAAAGAAAAAGTCCTGTTTCTATATTTTCAGCCCCTTCCTCCAAGATATATAAACATAACCTCACAGTTTTCTGACAAAAGTTCAAAGTGCCAAAATAATCGGGCCGGCCAAGCATGTGTAGCATTTTGAGTCCTCTTCTTCGCTGTAACCTTTGGTAACCTCTGCCTGAGGTCCTGGCTCAGAGGCCCAGACAGAGTTTTCAATAGCAAAATGAGTCAGTGTGACTTTCCTGCTCCCCACCTTACCTGTCAGGGACAATTAAATGAGAATTAAAATGTGTACTCACGTGGAAGAGACCCTTGGCTGGGTCGGCTGCCTGAGTGCCCTCAGACCTGGTGTCTCTTCCATGAGAAGCACACGGAGCCTCAGGAGAGGGCGGTTCTGCTGGTGCTTTTCCAGAGGAATATTCTGGCAGTTTTGTCTGAACACTCCCTTTTAAAAGCTCTTTCAAGGTTTTGGATTATGAAAGGGAGAAAATTCAATTAGATAATAATGACCTTCATTGTACCCTAATCTAGATTTTTATCAAGGCCTGCATACCAATGTTCAAGAGTTGGTTTCATCGTTTCATTGTTTCAGGATTGGAAACTCTTGAAGAGGAAACAAAGCAATTAATCTGTTGAAACATTGACTAGAGTCAGACTTTCTTTCATTTCCTGAGGAGCCTGTCTTGAATTACCCCATCTCTGCCTGTCTCTCTTCATTTCCCGGGGGCTGATTTTGAACTGATGTTTGAGGTCAGGAAATGATGGAGAAAGAGTGTTCTTGGCTTTTTGACCCACCCAGAAATCAGAATGGGCTTTTTTAGCAGCTTATGTGAATTAGGAAGTTTTGACATTTTAATCACAGAATCTTTTTTCAAGACTTTCTATAAGTGGTATGAAAATACTTAAAACTTCTTGGAAACACAAAAGCATGAAACAAAATTGGTTTGGAGATGTCCTTTGTTTGTTTTTGAGAGGGAAACTGTGAACCATATTGCTTTCTTATAGTTATGCACTGCAAAGACTGCATATTTGGAAGTACAATGAATGATGGCTGGAGTTGAATCTCATCAAATCATACTATGGTTAGATCTTAAATAATAATTTACTAAAAATGAAGAGTAAAAAGGAAGAAATGACTTCAGAGAGCAGCACATAGCTAGATGTCCCAAATACCTATGCTTTTCAGTGCCTGTAAAACACTGCCACTGCTGTTGTGTATCCATCCTTCCTGTACGAATGCTAAGCTTATCATATTTCATTCTAAAATAATTGGATTGTTGCATGGTTAAGGTCATATCTCCATATGCTGTAAATTATCAGGGGAAAAGAATGTACTGAGGCCCGAAAACTTAGAAGCCAGTGCTTAGATAAGCAGGAAAGAGAACTTCTGACTCTCTCTGTGCCCTGCCTTTTAGTATAGGAAGAGAAGACAGACAGAGACACAGAGGCCAAGATGACAGATAGAAAGAAAGAGAAAGAGAAAGAGAGAGTGAGGTTAGGTTATCCTGGACCCTTATATCAGAATTGTGGTTCATATGTAATAACACTATCCTCTTATCAATGAAGAATTTCAGGCCCTGAGTGGTAATGATTTAGAATCTGCATATAACAAGATCCACGAGTGATTCATATGCACATTAAAATTTGAGGAGCACCACAAGAGGAAGACTTGTTGGTTTTATTTTATTGTAAAATTAACTAGTTGTGTGTTATCTATGGATTCATGTCTTTAAAAAGAGAACACTTGAGACTTTTTTTTTTTTTAAATCTGATTAAATTTCATGGCATCACCTCAAACCTTTTATGGACAATGAAAGAAAAGGTTCCTGTTCAGAAAGAACAGCTCCCCAAGGTTATAGCAGTGAAATAGTGGTAAATAATGGGGCATTTCAAGAGTGCAGTAGGTCTCTGAGACCAGAAGGTGAAGCTCTGAGTTTTGTCCATTTCTCTTTACATGGAAGTTCTGTCTAATAATGAAACAAAACATAGTTAGTCTTAATTTTATTAAAGATCACCTTGTAGGCTATCTTTAATATCTAGGAGTGTTCAACCTTTGAGTAATCAAAACACACATAAGATCAAAACAAATTCCTAAATGCCAATTTATTTGTTGTTTTACAATGAGAAATAAAACAATTATCTTCATGCAGGCAAAGTAAGTCCAGTTGAATATAAAACCAATTTATAATTTTTAAATAGGTTTGTAAATACCAGATCCCCTCAAAAAGGATAGTAGATAAAATAGCAATTAGGTAGTTGAAGGAAAGTTCTTTGTTTGGACAGCTTTTGATAGTGGGGCTAGAGACACTTAAGACCAGTTTTGTCTAGCTCCTGCATCTCCTTTGGACCTCTGTGTCTCCACAATCCATTTTTGTATCTATTTTTCCATTTGCCACTGTGTTGTGCTATCTTTTGTTGATGCCTTATTTTAATTCCTCTGTAGATATGCTAATACAGTTTTCTAGGCTACAGACTAGAAATAAATATAACTTAAATTTGCTTAGATCAGTGTTTCTTAAAGTGAAGTTTTAGGTACTTACATCAAAATATCAGAGATAATAAATAATTCCGTTTCCTGGCCCCTCCCAGATCCACTAAAGCAGAACTGCCTGGAAAGATGCCTAGGAATCTACATTTTAAAAACTTCTCAAATGATATTTATATGAGGGCTGCCCAGAAAAAATCCAGCCATAAATGCTTCTATTTTTCCTATTACACGGCTGGATACTTTCCGGATAGCCCTCGTACAGCTAACTAAATTTTTTAAATTAGTAGTTTGGGTCTCTATTCTGATTGGATAATTAGGAAAAAAAATATACCTACCAATTTAAAAGATGTTGTTCGAGTTTGGTGTGTTTAGTATAGGCCAGCTTTTCAAACTAAAATTAATAGTTTAGTTTAAATCTCAGAGGACTGATTTATTTGAGGTTCTTAGAAGATATCTTATTCTGAGAGCCTCAAATAATAAGTATATGATCATTTCACATCATCAGATAATTTCAATCCTAAATCTACTTCCACCCTTTTTGCAAACATCCATATACATATACAACGAAATGTAATCCATCTATATATTCACTTACCAATTGTTTTAAGTAACTACAGTATGTGAGACCTTTCAGATGCAGTCATATAAGACTTTTACTAAACTTTATGTATTGAGTTATTTTGTATTCCTTTTTGTGAATTTCCTTAACCAAATCTTTTGTGAGGGTCTGCCATATACCAGAAACTACCTTATACACCAGAAATTCACTGATGACTAAAACAGGGTGCTGGCAATAAAAATTTGAAGCATGATCCAGTTACTATTTGTAGCATATTCAAATGAAAAGAAATTTCTCCAAAACACAACTCTGGAAGGACTTTGGTTTCAGCTAATTCTAGTCAGCAAATCTTACAAATAATAAGTGAGATTATATTGTAGCTGGTTTCAACATCTATATTTAGCAACATCTGAAGGGCTATTTCTAAAATATATAAAAAATATTTTTAACTTTTGTTAGAAATGACAGAACAGCAACTTATAAGAGAATTACATTCAGTTTACTGTGCACATTATTAGCAATACACAATAAATTAAAAACACATGATTCTAATACCAGTAGATGACTCTTTAAATGCCGAGAAACTAGCAATAACCCTTGACTAGTGTAATCAATGGTAAGCTCTGCTCAGTCTGGGTCCTCATCTCTGTTTCCTCTTTTCCAATCCAAGAAATCTCTACTGAATTATTGCTTTTTTTTTTTTTTTTTGAATTATTGCTTTTTAATAGTGGGTAGGGTGAGGCTGGGAGACGGCTGTGAAGACTGACTTATAAAAGAGTTGTATCTTGTTTGGGATCCTGGTTAAATGGATTTCTACTTTGAGGAAAGCTTGTATTTCAATGTATATCTATTCTACTGATAAATTCTCTCCACTCTTTTTCCAGCTTTTCTCTGGAAGACATTTAGAACAAGCTCAGCTTAATTACATCAGGTCTAATATTCCCAGTGTAACCCAATGTGATACAGAATATATACAATAGAAATCCTAATTGGATTTAACATTCCATTTGATTTACTTATTTTTTAATTCTGGCAGATGTTAAATAGTTTCAATAAACTTGACAGTATTTTAAATTCACTATATTATATTTAAAATAGTTCCAAGGAAGTAAGTGAAATGTCAATTTCTCCCTGATTTGCTACTACATTGCATGTAGTTTTCTATGAGACTATTAATTTCCCTGCCTCACAGCTGCTGTCCTCATCAGTCCTCCTTTATGTCCCCTAATTCCTTTAGATGTGGCTCTGAAAGGGCTGCATATCCCTCTGACAGGCCCAAAGGCATCAAGAGAGCCAAATCTTGACAGGAAGCCAGGAAGATGGACCAGCCATCCATTTGTTAATGTGTCACACGCGAATTACACATGGCTGGCTGCAAAATTAAATTGCTCTATCAGGATACCAGTGGAGACATAGATACAGCATCATAGCTCTATGTTCCTATTGTTTTCGGATCAGAAAATGCTTTATTTTTGTACCCTTGCTAAATTGTGTTCACTGAAAGTGCAGATTGAAAAGAGTATTGATTGCAGCTTTCCCCAGGCCTGGAGTGGTTCTGTGATTTCAGAATTGAACATTTACAAGGAAAAAGTGTATGTTTCCAGTCTCGGTGCCTGAAAACTTTCGGAAACCTTTAAAGACAAGAACTGATAATGAGATGATGTTGTTAAACTTCCTGGAGGTGAGCTGTATAGCTGTGTTATTCTTCCTAATCAAAAGTGCTACATTCCAGCTTAATAATTCTTCTGTGTGTAATACTTATGTTCTGCAAATACAGTTGCATCCATAATAATGACTGCTCTACATACAGTGTGATCAAGAGATGGAAAGCAGTGGCCTAACAGCCAGAGCATACCATTGGCAACAGATAAACACTGTTAACTGGAATAATTCAGACTTTCTCCCAATGAGGTAAATACAGATGAAGTTGCCATCACGTGCAAAGGATTTCAGTTATGCTTGAATGAAAGTCAAAAACAAATTATTCAAGAGTGTGGAAATAAAGACCACCCAAATGAGAAAAACAGAAGCTATTTATTCAGAGCTTGCTAGAGCAAGGGTGTCAGTCCTGTGATTTGCGTTTGGCAGAGACTCTAAGGCAGGCAGGGGAATGGAAACGCTTTATCGTGAGGAGGAAAAGTAAGAGGCTTCATGTGTGCTCTGGTTGGAGGGCCTTGGCATGTGGAGGCTGGAGGCAGGCTAACTAGAAGCAGGCATCCTATGTGATGAAGTAAGAATATTTGATTTTCTCTGGTTTGTCCTGAGTTGGAAGCAAGAGCAAAAAGTAGGGAAGCTGGCAGTCATCAAACAATTCCTGAGTGTTCTGGGCCAATTGCTGCTGATGCTGTGGCTTGGCTTCTTGGACTGGTTCCTGCAGAGGTTGTGCATCAGAATTCTATTGTCATATATGATATCTGACAAGTCTCCATTTGTATATTCAGTCTCTCAAGAGTGTATTTTAGAATAGTTATGTAGAAATTAAATTCGAGCAGGCTAGTTGCTGCAGTGAAAGCATTGTTAACTCCACTCATGGCAAAATGGTGGGTAAAGATAACATCAAATACTCATCTTTTAAAGTTTAGGGTTACTTGCCTGAGGGGTTAATAATAACATATTGAAAATAACCTATGTGCTTATAGTCTCCTTGGCTTCTGCTAAAGAGGCAGGCAGTCAAAACAGCTCTGAACTTGACTGTGAAAAACTGTACCTCTGATTCAGTGGCTGTAGGAGCCAGGTGATGCTTTGTCTCTGTAGTGGGTCAGGAAGGACCCATCAGTTGTAGAAGGCCTATCAATCTGAGTTGAGAGGAGAAAGGGATCAGTGTGAACTGGCATGGTCAAAGAAGGCTCTCCATGGGGAATGTGTGGGTGAAGCAAGACCATCCAAAATGAGACTTGGGCAGGCAGAGAGTAAGGGAGGCAGTTTATGTAGCACAGAGAGGACAAGTAAAGGTGCATACTTAGAGATGAGATGGTAAATTTGATTATAGATTGCACCATGTAGAGTGATGGCAGAAAGACTAAAATGTGAGGGAGGTGTAAAAGATATCATAAAGACTGTGAGATGCCATGCTATGGACCAAAAAAGAAAATATAAAATGAAGTTGTTTTAGGAGAATGTTTATTCAAATTTGAATGTGATTTTTGGAGGTGACAGAAGTAGGATATTCAAAAGGAATTACCTTTAGGCAGCTGGATGTCTCCTATTACATTTTAAAATAGGAAATCATGATAATTATATATTTGAAATAGTCCCTAGGGAGGTGATAGTTTGAAGCTGTAAGTACATTTCCTAAAGGGAAAGATTATATAGGAAAAAAGCTCTTGAAACTTGAGTAATTGTCACACATGATGAAAGGGGAAATAAAAATTAGTGGAGGATTCAAAGAGGTAGGATTAGAAATCCACCTATCATAATACCAAAGAATCTGGGGGAAATCTGTAAAGATAATGGAGGTGAGGGTCTCATCACATGATACGAAGTATTCAGGAAGAAGAAAGCACTGTGGATGGCACTGTAGAACACGTCCTGATAGCAGTAGTTTGAAATGTTCTTTCATTAGCTGGTGAAATAAATAAAAAACAAGTATCTTTTCAACACAGGATGAATTTTAAGAGTATCAGTGTTTGAATATACAGATAAAGAGAACTGGCTGTGTCTGTTTGGAAGCCTGTAAACTAAATTATTTATACATAATTAACATGAACAAATCAACTGAAGAAGTTACCATTCACACATGCCTAATAAATAAATAACTGGTTATGTGAAAATATAGGAAAATATATTATAAATACAAATTATGTCAAACCAGTAGCAATTGACTTCAATATTTTTTAATGTATAATTACTGATATCAGAGGCAGTTTATATAAATTTTATTGAAACACACTGAGTTGGAAAGAATTATGATATGTATAAGCATTGAATATTTAGAATATATTGTTGAGAGAAGTGGAGAAACAATTTTTCCAAGAATGAATCTTCACACATCTTTCAAAAGGGCAAGTTGTAAATATTAAAACTCTGGTAATTATTTTGTTAGGGACAAATTGTGCGACTTTTATTTTCTCTCTCTCTCACCAAAATCTACAAGAATAAGCAATGAGGGAGAAGTTTAAAACAAGTGCTCCTTCCAACCCACTCCAGGTATCCTCGAGTTTTCATCAGTATTTTTTCCCCCTGATTAAATATCCAGATTTCACACATAATAAATACAACGAATACATGAGGAAGGATAGACTCAAATTCTGGTGGTGGGTATGACAATTGGTGGAAAATGAGTGTGAGCCATTGCACAATTTAAAGCATAATCCCAGCCTTCCCCTGCCGGCCTCCGTAGAACTCCCCGCTGGAGATCCCGGATATGGAACTTCTTCCGGGAAGAGTGTTCGCGGCAGCCGCTGCGTGCGCACTGGTTCAGCGGTCCCTGAGCAGCAGTGGTGCTATCGGAGCCCAGCCCAAGTCTCCCTGCCAAGTGAAAGATATTTCAGTAAATATCAGTAAGTTATTATTTTACATATGCATAGAAAATTGGAAAATAAGAAATGTGTCGAAAAGAGATACGAGGGCTGTCCGGAAAAAATCCAGCCATATTGCACGCTGGATACTTTCCAGAGAGCGCTCGTGTATCAAACTGTTAATGGTAGTTCCCTTAGCAATTATTTAAGAAGAGTGGTTGAGGAAAGATTTGGGGAGGTTTCACTCATACATTTAACACAAACCTGTATTAGTTTAATTATTTACGTTTTTATATTTTTTAGAACTTCTGTTTTTTTTTTATTGCCTTCTTCCTTTCTGTTTACAGTTTTATTTTTTTTTTTTGAGATAAATTTATACACCTTTGACAAACACATCGTGTTTTACACACCTTTATCGAGGTAAGGAGCATTTTCCTCACCACCCCTACCTCTTCTTGAACAGTTTTCACCTGTCTGAGGCAACTGCTGTTCTGATTATTTGCCCTAAAATTCAGTTTCACCTGCTCTAGATATTCCTACGAATGCAGTCCATACAATAAGTACTAATTTGTGTTTAGTTTCTTGAACTCAGCATAATGTCTCTGAGATTCCTGCGTTTTGTTGCATGTGTCAGCAGTTTATTCCTTTTTAATGTTGAGTAGTATACCCCAGTACGAATATTCGGGATTTATCCATCCACTCTCCTCGAAGACGTTTACGTTGTTTCCAGTGTTTGACTACTGAATGGTGTTATAAGCCATTTTTGGATGCACATTTTTATTTCTCCTAGGCAAATACTTTGGGCATAATTCTCTTTAGGAATACATACCTTTTTCCCCATAGTGGAACTGCTGAGTCATAGAAAAGGTGCTTAATATTTGAAATAATTGGTAATAATTGAACATCAGTAATAAGCAGTTATCCAGAGTGGTTTTAAGATTTTACACGCCAAACTACAGAGGGTTGTATTTGTTCATACATGTATATGAATATTTGGTATTATCAGTTTTATTAGCATTAATGATTCCAGTGGTCTTAATTTGTATTTTCCTCATGATTAGTGATGCTCTGTCCTTTTTCATGTGCTTATGGGCCATTCGTAAGTCTTCTTATGAATGTTTAGTTTAATTTTAATAATTATTCATATATTTTGGATGCAAGTCCTTTGTTACATGCATGTTTGCAGATGTTTTCTTACAGTGTATGGCTTACCCTTTATACTTCTAAGCAGTGTCTTGATGAAAAAAAAAGTTTGTTTTTCATGAAATCTCTCTTCACTTTTTTCTTTTAAATTTACTGTTTTCTGTGAACTGAGAAATATTTGTCTATTACCATATCACAAAGGTATTTCCGCTATGTTTTGTCTAGAAACTTTAACAGTTTTATCTTTTATTTTAGGACATGATACATCTTTAATTTTTTTGTATGGTGTGAGGTGAATGTCAAAGTACTTTTTTTTATTTTTATTGATAACCAGCATCGATTGTTGAAAATATTCTCCACCTCCCACTGAATAGGGGAATTGACACTCTCTTGCTTCATATATTTGCTTATCCTTATGCCAGTCTTGTACTGCCTTTGTAGTAAACTTTACAGTAAGCCTTAAAGTCAGGTACTGTTTATCTTCCAGTTTATTTGTTTTCCAAGATTATTTTTGCCTATTAGAGGATCTTTGCAATTCCATTTACATTTTAGAAATGGCTTGTAAATTTCTTTTTAAAAATTTACTGGGGTTATGGTTGGGGTTGCATTGACTTTATAGCTTTATTTGGAGATAGATTTAAGAATATTGTCTTCTAATCTATGAACTTGCATATCATTCAGTTTATCTAATGTTTGTTGATTTGTCTTAATGTAAGTTTTATTGTTTTTAGTTTAGGGATATTATTAATAGATAGCTTTGGTTAAAATTATTCTCTAATATTTTATGATTTCTAGTGTTATAAATAGAAAAGTTTTCTTCTGAAATTTGCTTTCCATTCATTTCCTTATATAATATATGGAGATATAATTGACTTCAGTTCATTGACTTTGTAGTCATTTAACCAAATACTCAATACTGTGCAGTCCAAGCACGTGTCCAGCATTCTGCATCTTTTAGATTGGATAGAAACTGGGAAAACTGCTTAACTTCTCTGTATGTCACCTGTACGCAAATAAAAATAACTCTAATCCCTACTGGGAAGATTACTAAATTTAATTAATAAAGATAATTAAAATTTTTAGGGAGAATTGCACTACAATGTATATATCATACTTGTTGATTTCTGTAATTTCTTACTATCTCCCCTAAATGTGGCCTTCTCTGCTGTTGTTTTTTCCAAAATAGTGCATTGGAAAATATATTGAAAACCTTGTGCCTGACCTTTATTAAGATTTATTTTTAAAGCCAGAGAGATTAGAATTGCATATTGTTTCGGCCTGAAATAGGGCTTTGGTGTTTTATATTGTTATTATTTTATGTAGATACCTTTGATGGTAGGGAGTCTTAGAAGGTTTTGATATGATTAGTTTCAAGGTTGTTTTCATAATGAAACAGAAATGTAAAGTCAATGGCTAAAATCCTGGTTATAAGGTTTTTCTGCTTTGTGTTTTCACATATTTTTTATTTTATTAAGAGGATTTGTGCTTGTCCAAATACTCTTGATGTCTAAGTCTTTCAATTGCCTTTCATAAGATTCTAAGACCACATAATTATAAATGGGAAAAGTTCTTATCTGAACAGCTTTCTGATCATCAGTTTGTTTACTGTATGGGTAGCCATTATGAATAATGTAATGAATACTATATTCCCTACTCCACTCCTTTTTTCTTTCATGCTGTGATGATCCCAAAAGAAAGCAAAAATGTACTACAGTAATTACAGGTTCAGGGTAATATCTATAGGAGTTTAATGCAGTTTCTTATGCTTCTAAGGATATAAGCCTCTCAATTATTCACAGTGTGAATTATCCAACTGGTTATTTTAATTTCTTCTTATGTACTGGAGACTTTTTTCCTCTCTTGTTAGTCTTAGAAACAGAAAATATAATTAAGGAACATCTTTTCAACCCAAAAAGGTATATTCCATTCTTCCCTAGTGTAAATTTCAGGCTATTTTTGGTAAAATGACATAGCAGTTTTTAATATGAGGCTCAGCAGTAAATACTGAAACATAAACCTAGATCTTTGTAAATTTTATAAATCATAGCTCAATTTTTAAAAATTGTAATGCCATCATTAATATTAAACACGTTGGAACCAAAGTAATGTTATGTGCAAGTCTTGCTCTTAACTTTCAGCTTTGTAGATTCAGAAAATTTGTTGAGGGAGTTTTTTTAAGGTGACCTCTTTACTTAAAAAAAAAAAAATCTAACAGTTAAAATAAATTACAAAACACTAAAAGTAAAGTATAAAACACCATAAATCTATGTTTTAGTTCTCCTAGCTTTCTCAATGCAGAACGCCAGGTGTTAGTTTCCTTGAGGGAGTTAGATTGAAAACTGTCTACCCAGAGCCTACAGGAAACTGGATCTTGACTTAGGCCTACAATAAATGTTTTTGATATCTTTGGGATCTCAGGAAACAAGGCATGAACTATGTATGGGTCACAGAGAGCCTCAAAAACAATGAGTAGCACCAAAGTATGCATAACAACACATTGTGGTTGTAAAACAAAATTGTGATGTAAATACTGTATTGTGGTTGAGAACATGGGCCGTTTTAAATGCCCTGATTAATATCTGGGATCTACTAATTTTGTAATGTTTCCCATCTCTTAAGTCTTATTTATGGTGCCTTCCAAATTGGATTGTTAGAGGTACTGTCCTAAACACAACATGAACCAATTAGGTCAGGTAATTGGCTCATGTTGTGCTTAGTACAGTACCAGTCACTACTTACTCTGTAAATAGTAGACTTGTGAATACAAATTACCACTGTTATCATCATCATTAGCATAGTAATCATAAAATTCTAAATAGATTAATTCAGTACTAAAGCTTAATATATCTATCATTGTGCTAGACACCAGAATAAGCTTTTAGTTAGTATCCCACTGATAAAATATGAAGTTTAATATCAGCATATATAAACATACACATATAGTTCAGCGAAACTAATTATTACTTTTTGAAATGGAGAAAAATGGTCATAGTAAGCTATTCTCATTAAAAATAACTTTTTTGAAAATTTTTAGTAAGAGATGTTATGTGTCACTGGAAATTCTTTAGCTAAAATTAGTTTTGAGGACTTTGTCTCTGAGTATCCTCTTCCTAAAAAGATGTCCATTATGATAGAATTTGGAGTTTTGGAAAGAGGAACATGCCCTGACATTTCTTCTTCCTGAATGATGTGTGGGGAGTAGAACACTCATGAAGGTGGCCCATCTGTTGAGAAGCGCTATCAGGCTGTGTGACTTGAATTCCTCTCCCTCATTTTGGAGTCAGGCTTTTTAGTTAAGTGTTTATTAGTTCACAATTACTTATTCCTTAAGAATGGAGAAATATGGTCTTTTGCCCAAACTCTTTTTCCCACTTTTTTACCGAGAACTTCTGGGGCTCTTATTCTATTGGTAGTTACCATTTTAGTTCACACTTTTCTTGCTTTTCTCTCCATGATACATAGCCTGTGGAAGAGTGGAACTTCAGATGAGTTTAAACTTTATTCATTTATGACAAAATTATTAATATTGCACTAATCATTATAAAAATCTAATTAGATATCAAGATTGATTATACTTCTGCCTTCTAATTGATTACAGATTTTAATCAAGACCTTGCATGGAGTTGAAATATAATTCATTGTCTGTCTACCTGAAAATTCTCAAGTACCATCCCTTCTGGCTAGGACCCTTCAAACAACTCTTTTCTGTACTGCAAAGTGATGTGGAAAATCTTTCTTAGACTCATGTTCTATATGAGTATAACTAGGAGCTATGTCTGGGGTTGTCCTTGTTGGGTTAGAGTACTGGTTGGTCAACCTTTTTCCACTTGTGTACCCTTTGTTTTTAAAACAGCTGTTTGTAAATACACTTTTGTTCAGTGCCTATTTTAATGTAAAATAGTAAAAATGAGGTAATAAGTTAGGAAAGAAAAATTACTACACTGAAAGTGCAAACCACAGATTTAATTTTACGATATTCGTAACACAGTTAAATATTGATAATGATCAAGCATTTAACAAACTTAATTTATTATTAATAATATTTGTATTAATCTGAAAGTTTAATGTAGAGCACTAGCTGATTGAAACCTTGGTAGTGAGATCATTGAGCTTGCTTTGATGCACTTAGTTTCTTGAAATCAGGCTCAAAAGGTTCAGAGTACAGTCTAAATCCCGACTTGCCTTAAGCTTGTTGCAGTACTTATTTTTTAAAAGGTATAAGAAGAAAAAACTCTCCCCACTAGTTCATTATGGATAAATGGCAAGAGATACTTGAGTACCTCCTCACTGAGTTGTTCATATTCCTCACTGATATCTACCTAGAAGGTAATAAGATGCTTTTTTTAAAATCAGGATTTAAAGAAGAATTGGTTAAAAGTTCAATTAACTGCTCTTTTTCATTGGTTGATAGTTTAGCTTCTTTGAAGAATTCTTCATTGGAGGAATCTGCAATCGTTTTCTTTTCCATGTTGAGGGAAGTACTTATAAAAGGACACTTCAAGACCTTTGAAGTGACTTACAATATTCTTTTTCCTGTTTTGAGATAGGTGCAAGTTTTCCTCAGGTAAAAAGTTGTGCAGAGTTTCAAAATCTTCAGGCTGACGTCTTTTGATACACGCTTTCCAAAAGTTCAGTTTTTTAATCATTTACATAATTTTGTCGGTTAGTTTCAATATAGTGATTGAACTGTTTTGAAGTCCCAAGTTGTGTTTGTTTATTTCTAGAAAACTATCTGATACATATGCAAGACTTTGAAGTCAATCACTGTCCTAAAACTGTGGAGCAAAAGCAAAATCATGGTCTTCTAAAACTACCTGGACTTCATGTCTAAGTTCAACTATCCATGTAAGTACTTTGCCATGAGATAGCCACCTTACCTCCATATGCACAAGGAATGTCCTGTGAATGCTGTTCACTTTTTCACACGGCATTTTAAACAACCTGGAGTTTTGTGGTTGTGACTTAGTAAAATTTACAGCTTTTACAGCCTCATCAAGAACTTCTTTTAGTTCATTAGGAAAAGGATTGAAAGCTAAACTTTGTCCATGAATGCAGCAGTGACTCCATGGTACATGGGGAACTACTTCTTTAATTCAACCACAAGGGCCTATGTAACAACCTGACATAGGCTTGCCTCCATCAGTGAACACACTACAGTTCAACCAACTAATGTCCTTTTCAACGAAATAACCACAGATTGCATTAAAAATATCTTTGCCTGTGGTACACTCTGTCAGTGGGTAACAAAACAACAGGTTTTCCTCAATTTCATTTCCTACCAGGTACCTCCCGATAATGAGCCAAATAGATAAATCAGCAACATCTATACTTTCATGGACCTGATTGGAAAAGAATTTATTTTTTCTAATTCCATTGACTAATACAGTTTCAACATTGTCAGACATTTTCCAAATTCATCAAGACATTGTATTGTTGGAAAAAGAGATAGTATTGATTTTGTGGACATGTTCTCCCCCAAATATACAAAAAATGATATCTTTAATACAAGGAGAAATTAAATCTTCAGCTATCGTGTGGTTTTTACCACACTTAGCTGTGTGATAAGCGAAAGGTATAAAGTCTCAACTGCATTCTCATTGTCTTTTTTTTCCTGACATCATGAATGAAGTTAATAGTTTGATGCTTTTTGAAGTGCTGAAAATAATATATTTCTTTGTTTTTATACATAGTTTCTAACTGTGGCCTGAGTAGAGAGGTTTTCATGCAACCATTGGATAATATTACCCCTGTCCCCCTCCCACACAAAGGTTTAGGACAGTCATCATCCCTTACAAATGAAAACCCATATTTAATATACTCTTCAGAGTATTTTTTTTCCTTCTGTATAGTACCTGAAGCACACACCTTTTTACTATCTCCAGGTGTGGTTGTACTTGGACCTGCAGATAGGTGTTGAGAAGTACTTGGCAAATGGATTATAATCCACATCAAGTTTTGGTTTTTTTACCATTCCTGTTTTCAACCACTGACCCATAACTGACACACTTAAAAATCACTGACAATAATAACTGAAACTACGTGAAACATTAAAAAAAATAACTAATTGAAAAGCGTCGTGATTAAAGACAACACACTTAATTTTACTGAGTCAATAACTAAGCTGATCAAACAGTCTGGCTACAGATGTATTTATATGTTTGGGGAAGTTCTAGAAATTGTGAATGGATTATTTTGAAACTACGCATAATGATTGGTAGAAGAGCAGTTTGGGGGATGGATTCATAGTCATACCCTCACCAATCATTATTCACTAATGTAATCTAATTTTGAAGTGTCTCCATTAGTGGTGATTCACACTTAATGTTTATTGTTCCATAACTAACGTTTTGCATTTTTAACTTTTTGTTTTTCGCCATTACTGATTGTTTTTAGCATACCCTGGAATGGCCCAGCACATACCTTTGCGGGTACGGGTATGGGTATGGGTACCACTGCTTGGAAAGTGATGGGTTGGAGGGAGGGAGAATCATATAAATACCCATTTACTTTCTTTAGTCCCCTTGTTTGTTTGTTTTTCTGTCTCTAAGACCCCATTACTCATTTCCTCCTCCTTTGTTACTCCCAAATACCACCCTTGTGGGCCCCCGTCTTATCCTTACTTCTTAAGGCTTATCCTTACTTCTTAAGGCGTCCTGTTACTAGT
Source organism: Lyroderma lyra (assembly GCA_004026885.1). Lineage (NCBI taxonomy): Eukaryota > Metazoa > Chordata > Mammalia > Chiroptera > Megadermatidae > Lyroderma > Lyroderma lyra. The sequence continues at coordinate 70,482 of PVJL010006165.1, read as the reverse complement.
CAAAGCTATGCTCATAAGAAGAGGATCTTCTTGGATGAACTCTCTCCAAAATTGTACCTGCATTAATATTCATGCCCACAGATTCTCTTCAGACTTATTCAATAAATCCACATTCCTCCCCATTCTAATTTTCTTTTAGCAAAAATACATGATGCATATTGAGCTATAGTTTTATAATTTCTGTCTTAATTCTTTGCTACTGAAATTAGTCTAGACCTTTACGTTTTTGACAAACTTTTAACAAGTATAAATTGGAATGAACTACCATTTGAGAACAACTTATATTCTTTAGAACTTTGGTGACTACTAGTCCCTACTGTTGCATGATCAAAGCAAGTCTTACATGGGAAGTCTTACATGACAAAATAATTGATTTTTTTTATATTAATAAAATTACCTCACAAAATTTTAAAGGAAAAATACAAATAAACTATGAAAGAAGAAATATGACAAGAAACTTGCAGGTCCTGAGTAAAGATATTTTGAAAAAGTAAAAAAATCTTACTATGTTCCTGGGCACCTTAATTCAAGAGTCACTGGCCCTCCTACATACTCTTATCACTATCTGAATTTAACTTACTTATTTGACCACTAAACTATAAGCATGGTGGAAGTAAGTACCTTACCTATCTTGTTTACTCACCACCTAGCACATAAACCAAGTGCTCAATTAAAGAAAAAAGTATTGTAAAATTGAATCCTTAATATTTAAAGAGTTGTTATAATCTAATAAGTAAGAAAAATATTGCACAAAATAGATAAAATTACGAAGTGGCAACTTCAACATAAAGAAATACCACTAACTAATAACTAGTGAAGGGGAGCAGAGTTTGCCACCCCGAAATGTGCCTCCTTGGGGTATTATTTTAAGGTGATTATTATTAAGAACTAAAAGACTCAGGAAGAACTTTTGGACATCCCCCTTAGTACCTAAAAGATTTTAGACAGAAGGCCTACTCCAGGAAATGGAGCTAACACCAGAGACATCCATAAAAATTATGGGCTAGATACAATGGGGAAGGCTTGGCAGGACATAGAGATTAGATTCCATTCTGTATCCATTGTCTCGCTTGGCCAAGCAAATACTTGTTTATCAAACATGTGCTTTTCTTTCTTCATGTGAATTGCCCTGTTGAAGTCCTAAAGCACTGCCCCCCTTCTCCTTAGCTCAAGATAGCATATGAACCTCAACTGCCTACCTTGTCCTTGGGCCTCATATTCTTATGGAAGTCCCATATATATATATGTAATTAAACCTGGTTATTTTCTCCTGTTAATTTGCCTCATGTCAATTTAATTCTTAGACCAGGCAGAAGAACTTAGAAGGGAAGGGGAAAATTTCTTACCAATACTAGCTTACCTTCAATAACTAGTCAAAAATACAAATTAAAGAAATTATAAGACACAATATTGATCTCCATTTTTTTTTTTTTTTTGGTAAATCATTTGGTAATATGTATCAAAAGAGTTTAAATAGTTGGTGTGCTTTTACTCAGAATTATATTTCCAAGGAAGAAGTAATATGTTAAAAAGAAGTATACAAATAATATAAATGTAATATTCTCTGATTTGAAAAGCTAGGAAAACAACCTAAATAGCTAGCAGTAAAATAATTATTAAAGACAATATGTTATTTTCATAACAACAGTTTTTGCAGACTATTAAAAATAATGTTCATAGTGATTATGAAGGGACTTTGAAAAATTCACAACATAATGTTGATTGAGAAATGCAAAATTGTCCACATAGTATTATCTTAATTTTATCTCATGTATGAGGATTTGCAAATAGCACACATACATATAGAAAAACGATTGGGAAAACATATTAAAAAAAAAAAAAAACAGCAACTGTCACTGGGTGTTGTAAATTCCATATTCCTAATGCTTTTTAGTATTTTCTATATGTTCTACACTGACAGATGTACTACTTTTGTAATTTAAAAAATCAATAATATTATTGTTAAAATTTATAGCAACACCTAGTGATTTGGAAATACCAAAGTATGCATATTAGAATACTAATTCAAATAAAGAATGACCTACATTTTATTTAATCAATAACTCTTTTTTAATGGTAGAAAAATAAGCCTAAGACCATTTTCTGAGCGAGGAGGAATCTTCAGATTTTGGAACCAAATGCTTTAAATATTTTCAAAAGTTTACAGTCCCCATTGTTAAAGGAGTATTGTTACTAGTTTTCTGAACGCAACTGTGATACATTGCGGGAAAAGAGAAAGTTGAAAGGAATTATATATATCTGTGTTATTGTAATCTTCTGAACCATACTGTATTATTCTGAGGTTGGCTAGCATTCACAGAATTAAAACAAACAACTATAGAAGCAAACATACCAAAAAAATGCAAGAAATCAAGGACACCGTCTTGTCACTAGGAGGAAAGAAAAGGTCACAATTGAAGAAAATTCCTCATGTAAAATTATGTGTATTATAAATTCTCTACAAATAATGAAAGTTACTTTCCATAAACCAAAGCTATAGTTATAGCAGCCTCCAGACGCAAGCTAAATACAAGCATGAAAACAGTATACTTGTAAATACAGCAATCAAGTAGTAGCGGCATGAATCATATACAAGAACCACTTCAATCAAGTGAGAGAGAAGGTGAAAACTCACCCTGATCATCTTTAAATCTGAAAACAGCAAGTTAAAAGAACATAGAAACAAAAGTGGTGGGATTATTTTGAAAGTTGATTATTAATGGATAACATAGACAAATAACTATGTAAATATTTATCAAATGGATAGCTTTCCTCAGGTTTAGGTCTTTATCACTGGTCTTAGATTTACCATACTCTAGTCACGCAGCAGGTAGCTAACCTGAACTGTTAATATAAATACCAATGTTGTGGTGGTAGAGTTTCCATATTTAACTGCTCCTAATAGGTATATGGAAACCTTAGGTGGAGGGGAAAAAGGGAGGGAATAAATAGAGTTGGAGAAATGCAACAGAAGATGGTTACAGACATGACTGCTTTTATAAAGACCCACATCCTTTGCTGAGTAAATTATCCTCTGGAATAGCGGACCAGACCACCGCTCCTGCTGTTTTGATGACTGCTTTTCCAAGGCTCAGCTGTACAGTTTCTTACAGCCCAGAAATTTACTTTCAGCTGTCATTGAGAACCACTGAAAAAATTCAGGGACTAGTTTGGGGCGGGAAGAGGGGAATCCACGTTCAGAAACAGACTCAGAGCTAGCAAGACCTGCTGCCAGCATACACTGTTAAAGATCGCAGAGGTTGGAACAGCGAAGCAGATACCGAACTCAATTGGCACATGAGAAGCAAAGATAGAAGAGTGTTGGGAGCAGAAGACAGCTGATTCTGGTCATTTATGTAATTGGGATTTTCTGCCAAGTGGATCACACATTTGTTTTCTATAACTTCTTTTCATTTTCGAACAAATATGTTTTAATTCTCCCAGATTTTTTACCCATCTATTTTTCTCCCTACCCGCCCCCCCCCCAAAAACCCTTTAATACATAGTAATTAATGAGGAAAAAGGAATTCCAGACATCTTAATATTCATGACATTTAATATCCAGTGTCATCTAACTACTAACTACATGTTTGGGAATTTCCCTTCAGTAATTACTTGATCAAGAATTTCTAATGTCTTGAAGTCTCACACTCTTTACAAATTTGGTTAGAACAACGTTGTTTTCCACTGTACCATGCAAAATTAAAGTAGCCATATTTTTAATTAGCCAATGAAAGTGGGAAAAGTACCCAATTAGGAAGAAAATAAGAGTTTATGGTGCCTAATCAAGCATTTTTTAAAATTAGGAAACTCAGATCTTAATAAAATGCACTAAGAAAGATAGGCAAAACAACAATAGCAAGAATCCTTCAACCAATACTTATTATTATGTTATAGACATTTTCTGGATGCTGAGAGAAAAAAAGAATACATGAGACATAGTCATTGCTTTAATGGACCTTGCAGTCGTGTAAGGAGACGGACTTGTAAAAGTCCGTTATGGTGAAAGCTATTAAAGAAACGGGAAGGAGATGAGAGATACTAAATTCCAGTAATAGGTGAGGGTGGGCATAAAAGATTTACCGACAGCAGAACTGAGGGAAAGCTTTCCTCCAGCCAAAGGGAATAGTGTTAAAAAATATTGAAATGGAATTCAATAGTGGTGGAATTGAAACTACCATTTAGTTCTTAAATTTCATCCTTCTATTTTGATTTTCTCTTTCTCACTAGACTCAATTATTACTCATTTATATTCTGACATAAAATGATATTTACATTGCTTCCAAAAATTGCAATAGAGTTTCTGTTAGAATGTCACAAAATTTTATTACCTGCAAGTAGATGTTAAGGAAGAGAACAGAATTGGGGACATAATGGGGAAGAAGCATACCCATACAGTATTCTCCATGCAGATTCATCTTAACTACCCAACAGCTTCAGCTTCTTAGCTGGAGCACGATTCATTTTTTGACCCTCCAAGCTTAGCTAAAACCCAGGTACTTTGAAGTTTAATTTGTTTGTTTTTCTGCTAGGTAAATTTCTCATCTCGATTCCTGTTCTCCTAGGCCACATTCACATGTTTTTTGGTTTATTCTTAATAGATCAGGACAAAATGATGAAGATAAAATTTATATTCCCATATGTTTTCCTTTCCCAATATGACAACTCCCAACCCTCTGAGATGATCTTCGCCCTTTAGGTTTAAGGCATGTGTTTCCTCTCCATAAGGTCTTTCTATTATTGTAAACATTCTAATAGAATGGAAGATTCTGTTCCCAGCTGACTGCATCTTATGCACAGAGAACAGGAAGGGCCAGGTGATTTGGATGTAAGAAATCTTCCAGTGCTCCACTAACTTATACCATATGCCTGACCCATCCATATATGAACCCTGCTCTGAGCTCCAGCTATTCTTTAGTCATTCAGGAAGACCTTTGGATGTCAGTAAACTCTGTTCTGTAGCTATCTATCTTCTCTGGGAGGATTGGTGGAAAAAAGAGAGAAAAAAAGGGTACATTTCAAGTGGTAAAGAGAGGCTAAAACTGATGCCTGCCTGCCTTCTTGGTCACATGATTACTAATGTAATATTTGGATGAATATAGGGAGCTAAAGTGTAGACTTTGAGATATTCATGTTTGTATTTGTAGAGTACAACCTGCAGAATATAAGAATAACAAGCAAATTAAAAAAACATTTAGATCACAATGTGTTTTCTGATTCATAAAATAATGCCTTTTATTATCTCCTGATAGTAAACCATACAAAGACATAGAAACTGTATTAGCAATGTTCCTTTTCTATTTTAATGATAAAATTGGAGAAAACCAGGAAGGTGACTTTCATTAGATATGGTAAATAAAGTATGATAAAATGATAAAGCCAAGAACACTTTTATAAAACTGTAAATGGTTTATAATAAGTTCCTTCAAAGTGTGTTCATAAATATGTAGTTTTTTACAGTTTGATTAAACCATAAATGCCAGATAAAAGCAGAAGCATGGGATAACCAGATGGAAAACGTTCCAGTGTTTTAAATTGATAAATTTTGAATCAGTTTATTTTACTCTTAACTAAAGTTTGGCAAATTTGTATTTTATAGGCACACTACTTTATCAGAGATAAGTTTTATAAAAAGCAAAGGACAGATCCAACAAAGCCTCTCTAGATTACCAAAGCCGAAATAGTATTTCTTACATATAAAGAGATAAAGACACATTTTTCAATGAATAGACTCAAAATTTCATTTTTAATTTTTGCTGACTTAGCACGATTAGTAGCAGATATGTGACTAATAATACCTGAAATTCTGAAGTTGCTTCTCACTTATTTAAAATAGCTACACAGTATTCCCTTGTACAAATGTGCCCAGAGCATTTAACCAATTTGCCCATATAAGTCAACTTTTTCTTATTTTTAGCTATTATAAAAAAAATCTAACATGAACATTTTTATGCATTATATATTTGCTTACATGTATGAATTTTTAGGGCAATTTCTTAAAAGTGTAATTGCTGGATTTTAAAGACATTTGCATTTTATATTTTTACCCAACTCAGAAATGAACATTCACCCCATTTTAACCAGTAGGACCCCTGCAACTACTACTGTGCTGAGGTGATGTCAAGGAAGGGAGTTAAATGGAGAGGGTAAGAATAAATGAGAAAAGGTAGGAAAATAGGAAGTAAACAAGTAGATCAGAACAGGAAGAAAAAAATTAAGGCATTTGGGGAGGATTAAGTTAAGAAATGCATATTGTGCCATGAATTTAGAGGCCAAGTCCATAATTCAAGTCTCTATACTATTTGTGAGTTTCAGACATACTCTCTGCACATTTAATATATGTAATTTATGTCAATAATCTGATTGACAGTGAAAGTAATTTATCCAAAATACAATGAAAATCACCAGCTTCCTCTTCCAATGGCTTTTTCATTTTAACAAATGGCACCACCATCTACTTCAAAGACCAGCGGAGAAACCTGGGTTGTTCAGGATGAGTTCACAAAATTAATTGTCCGACCTCGAATGTCTAGTGTGGATTGATATCTCTTTCTTCTCTTTCTCGTCTCTCTTACCTCCTTCTCCCTCTCCTCTGTCTCATAAAATTCTGCTTACCTGCTATTATTTCTCTATCTGTGGATTCATAGTTTTATGATTTCTGAAAAATGTTCGCATTTCATCCTTGAAATAGGAATATAACCTTTGCTCCTTTCTCTTTTTTTCTCCTTTTAAGACTCCAACTTAGACATATTCTACCTCTTCCTATTCTATCCTCCATGTCTCTTCCTGAGTTCCCATTTTCTTGTCTCTTTGCTGTATTCTGACTAGATGTTTTACATTTATCTCACTTGCTTTTATTTCTACATCTGTGTATAACTTGCTGTTTTATAGATTATTTTCCATTTTTCAAATTGCATTTTTCTTGGTATTCACTCAAGTTTTTCAGATCTCATTAGTTCACTCTTGTCATTCTATCTTTTATTTTTTAAATATTTCATCTGTAAATATTTTATATTTGTATTTGATAATTCTAACATGTCCTTGTGAGTCTAAATATATTTTATTTTCTTGTATTTTCTACTGTTTCTTATTCATATAGCTTCATTATTTGCATTTTATCTAAGATTATATTTTATTTTAATTGTGTAAATCATGAAAGAGCAACTGGGAATAGTTTATTCTAGAAAGATTATTCTACCTGTATGTAAAAGGATGATATGGGTCAGGGACTATTTTAGGTTTTTTTGTTTGTTTGTTTGTTTTAGGTTTCAGGTCTCAGGTTTTTTTTGGGTTTCAGCTTCTCCATCTTGACAATGTCTAGAAATTGGTTTCAAGAGCTTAGATAGTGTCACCTTCCTCAGCACATCTTTTCCTTTCTTGTTTGATTATAGCTCTCAGATCCATGATCCACTTTGCTTTTACTTTGCTTACATTTATTTACTTTGGTATTTATTGTAGGTGATTACCCTTCCCTCCTGTGAGCCTGGACATTCATTGCAGCTAGATTTATCTATTTACTAAAAGCCCACACTCTTTAGTATCGTATATACCGTTGCTTTCCGGATAAAATTAAAAGTAAATAATCTTCACATGTTTACTATGTCTTCAGTAATTTGGTTTTCAAGAATATTTCTAACGTCATCTCTTGTCACTCCCTCCACCTCAGTCTCTATTCTAACAGAGTTACCTTCAAATTTTTAAATATGTCATGTTGATTCCCACTTCTGGGCACATATTGCTCTCTCTACTTCAAATTGCCTAGATTAATTAGTGTCTGTGAAGTATATTTAAATATGTACTTCATCATTTCATTCAGTATGTAAAATATTCAGTGGACAACATAATTACTACAATATAAAAACTTTAAATATCTGTTTATTTTAAAATTGTGTTTCCTCATTCAATTTATCTGCTTTAAATAAAGTTTTTATTTTTAGTAATTTACTCATTCACGTATATTAAATATATACACATATATAGATAGAAACTTTGTGCTATATATATTTTTTACTTATTTATACACAGTCATAGAAGTACAGCAAATATTTGAACTGTGGCTTAATATATTTATTCTTTTGAGCCATTCTTTTGCAGTGATGCAAATTGTTGTGTCAGTTGTATCAATTGTTAAAATGGTTGAAGTGATTGATCAGCATTTATGAAAGGAAATGGACATGTCTAATATGTGTCTGACTCTCATATCTGTAGGAACTTAACAAAAGGAAATAAAAGCTACAAAACTTACTTAAAGTTGTAAACACACACACTGGGTCTCTCTTTTTACGTACAATTGATGTCCCCTTAGGCTAAACCTACTAAAGCTTTCAGCATAACAGTGATATACCTACAGTGGACTTAAGAGCTTGTTTGGTGAATCTAAGGGGAAAGAAGAGCTCTTTACTGAGGGTCTGTATGAGAGTTCTTTGTTGCACCTAGTGGATTTGCTCTTCCCTTTGCAGCAGGATGGTAGACCTCCTATGAAGTGGTGCCGGTTTTGTTTTTTAATTTCATTTCCTCTTTCCTTACCTGCCTTATTTATGCCTGACATTGAAACAGTAAAAAACACCCAGTCACCGCCCATGCAGCAGAAAAGGAAAAGAAAGGCTAATGTTACCCTAAAGCACTATGGCAAACACAAAGAAAGCATAATTCTGTGTCATGGGTATAACCTGAAATGACACACTGGCATGAATTACTTCTTTGAGTTTTTGACAGAAGAGAACAAAAAGTGCTAATGAAGTCACAAGAGGCTTTGGGAGTTCAACTTATGAAACCTTTAGTATTATCACAGTGTCAGGATAGGTCATTCTTACTGTTTCACTCACAGAATGCAACCTCAAGGTAAAATTAGAAATTTGAAAAATTGTAGACTCAAATGAATTCTGAAAATTGTATCATGACTTTTCTATCTGAATATGTATTTGGCTTTTCTTCAATTCTAGGAGTGTCATATAGTTAGAGTCAATAATTGGTGTTACATACATTATTTTTATTAGAGGACTAGTACCTATTTGATGCATCTTCTAAGTACAGTAAAATAAATATTTTTTGGCTGAAATAGAAAATGAAAATTGAATTTGTAGATTATCATGTAAATTCTCTACATCCATGTTATTTTCTGTGAACTCCAAGCACAGACCTTGATGCAATACCAAGAACAGACTGTCTAAGTTTTTAGGTTTTCTGCTCTTCAACAATGGGACCAAAATCAGTTCCTGTTCACAGTGCTAACTTTGAATGATGGAAAATGGTATAGTCACTTACTTTGTGTCTCTTGGAGAAAAACAAAGGTATTTTCTTTAATATATGTTCCTCATCATTTTATTGAAATCCACAATATAAAAATTTAAATAATTAATATTGCTAATGAGATTTAGAATCTTAAAATTGAATTCACAAACTATTTTAAAATTGATGAGGCAAACAGGACATGTGTTATTGCAGTCATTTTTATCAGAAAGGCAAGTCAGTTATCAAGGTTACATAGCTAGTAAGGGAGAGCTGCACTCAAATATCAGGCCATTGGTTCCAGAAGGTCTTTGTATTATATTTAAAACCTATGATAAGGTGATGGAAAGAGAAGTCACATTAGGTGGTGAACTTATTATACGTCAAGTTGACAATGCACTGTAGAATTGTATGCCTGAAACCTATGTAAGCCTTGCTAACAGATGTCACCCCAATAAGTCTAACAATAAAAATGAATTAAAAAAAAAAACAAACCTATGGAGTTTTAGGTTTAAGTCATTTTTCTGTTAAAATGTGAATCAATCTGAAAATAAAGCTATTAAATCCTTCAACAGCATAAATTATCTAAATATAGAAGGGCTGTCCAGAAAAAAAAGGTAGCCATAAAGGCCCCTATTTTTCATATTGTGTGGGTGGATACTTTCCGGACAGACCTTGTATATTTTTTTAAATAAGGGAGGTAGGGAAAAAGAGAGGGAGGATGGAAGGAAGGGAGAGATGTAGCAAAGAAGGGAGAGGGAAAGGAAGGAAAGACAAATAATAATGCTAGAACATGAGAATGGAGACGATGGAGAGGACTAGAGCACTGGTATATTCATCCGGATGTTTGGTTGCAAGTAAAGCAAAGTTAATACAAAATAGCTTATGGTTATAGGGAGCTCCTAGCATATTCAGAAAGGTGAAAAAGCAAGTACCTGAAAGAGCGGGAACCAGGACAGTTCTAGAACAACAGCAACAGACACTAGAGAATCAACACATAGGATTCTCTTTATCTGCTTTATTTCTGCTGTTTTTTTTTTTTAATTAGCTTCATTCTGTCTTCTACAGATAAAATTTCTTACACTTAGAGCATGTGGCTACCTGTAACTATATTTGCATTTTTAAAATTTCTTACTAGAAGCAAAAGATAATCTAATTACCAGTTCTAGTTCAAAGAAGTCTAGGCTAAGCTCCAGACTTGATTAGATCTTATGTTCACTCCTTGGTCTAATCATGGCATTTAGTGGTAATGTAAAATGTTTGGCTCAAGTGCTTACCTTTAGAGCATATGAATTGAAAATAAAGTAACTTTGTTTTTAGCTAACAAGTATGGGTGGTAGAGCTATATATAGTACTGGATTGGCCTCAGAGCTCTGAGTTTTTTTGTGAATTGAGGCAGCTACTCTATTACTACTGGATGATCTTCACAAGGAGGGCAAGCCTTACTGTGCATTATGCATTGTTTTAGGCATTTAGGGATTGGTAAATGGGCCCACTGGGGTATCTGTGAGAGTATAGAGAAATAGATGTAATGAAAGAGAATGGTGGGAAGCAATTGAATATAAATTCAGTATTTATATAATTATGTCAAGTGTCATACTAACTTGAAGGAACTAGCTCAAAAGCAGAACAAACCACTATAGTTTTAGAGAAAAGGGGCATGAAAAAGTCAGGGCATTGTGGTGGTTTTTGTGTAGAAAAAAAAGTTTTTTAAAATCTATAGATAATTACAAGTAGTTATAAGACAGAAGTTCTGGTAAGAAAATGCAAAACAGATGAATATGCCAGGACTTAAATGTAGGAAGGAACAAGAATCTGGGAGATAAGTTGGGTGAAATCTTTCCCTAAGATGGAGATGCTTTCTTCTCTCCCATCAGGGTGTCATGGTGTTAAGAACTTGGCTTTTGAGGTTATTATGCTAAATGAAGTAAGTCAGGCTGAGAAAGACAGATACCATATGATCTCACTTACATGTGAAATCTGAAGAACAGAATAAGCGAACAAACAAAACGGAAATAGACTCATAGATACAGAGAACAAACTGATAGCTACCAGAGGGGAAGGGGACTGGGGAGCTGGGTGAAAAAGGTGAAGGGATTAGGAAATACAAATTGGTAGTCGCAAAATTGTCATGGGTATGTGAATACAGTATGGGGTATAGAGTCGATAATGTAAAAACTATATGTGGTGTCAGATGGAGACTAGACTTATTGAGGAGAGCACTTTAATTTATGTAAATGCCTACCTACTGCGCTGTACACCTGAAAATAATATGAAATAATATTGAATGTCAACTATAATTAAAAAATATATGTATAGTCATGAGAGGTAGAGTAAAGCATAGGGAATTGTAGTCAGTGGTATTGTAATGTAATGGCTATGTACGGTATCAGATAGGTAGCAGAGTTGTTGCAGTTACCACTGTGTGAGGTGTTTAAATGTCTAATCATTATGTTGTCTTGTACACCTAAAACCAATAATAGTAAAAAATGTATATTTATATTAAAAAAAGAAGTACAAATTGGTAGTTACAAAATAGTCATGGGGATGTAAAATAAAGCTAGAGACTGTAGTCAGTGAGGTGGTAACAACTATGCATAACGGCAGGCGGATACTAGACTTGTCAGAGGGATCACTTCTTGAATTATATAAATATGACTTATATAACCACTATGTTGTATACCTGAAAATAATATAAAATAATATTGAATGTCAACATAAATAAAATAAATACAAATAAAATAGTACATTTGTAAAACAAAACAAAAAAAAGCTTTGCTTTTGGATTCAGAGAGACCTGCTTTTTAATACTGACTCTGTTATTTATTATTTGTTTGGCACTGGAAAGATGCTTGCTCTATGAATCTGTTTTGTTTGTTCTACCATGGAGTAATAATAGTTTATAGATTTGTTTTCGGTAATGATTAAAGATCTTAGATCTTTCATTATAAGAGCCATGCTTCCATGAATTGTTGATATGTGACAGAGGTACCACTGCAGATCAGTAGTGAAACAATTGTGTATCTAAAAAGAGATAAAAAGGAAATTGGACCCTCACCTTACAGCACACACAAAACACAATTATAGGTAGATTAAAGACTTCCTTCTATGTGAAAGGCAAAACCAAACACTTTCACAGATAATACTGAATAACATTTTCATGGCCTGGGCTGGTGAAGAGAAATTCTCACACAAGATACAAGAAGAATTAACCATAACATAATGCATTGAGAAATTCTATTATATTAAAATTAAGGCCTTATTTGTATTAAAAGATGTGATAACTTTACACATTCACTAAATTGATAAAAAATATTTTGGGTTGGACAGTAACACTTGGTGTGGATGTGAAGTCTCATGCATTCTTGGGAGAAGTACATATTGCCAACTTCTTTATAAAATAATTTGCATCAACTGACAAGTGTAAACCTGGGATTTATACTCTGGGTATTTACTCTGGGAAACTTATGCAAATATTCATCAAGATATATGTGCAAAATGTTCAGAGTGACATTTTCTCTGATCGCTTAAAGCCAGAAGCAACTCAAATGTCTATAAATACACATATGAATTGTAAAATACTGAATCATTTACAAAAATGAAAATGACTAAATTTTAACTACATGCAATAACATGGGTGAATCTTATAAACAAAATGTTGAGCACAAGTAGCCAGACACACCAGAATACAAATGGTATTGTTTAATTTATGCACATTCTCAGAACAAGCAAAGCTGGACTGTCCTCTTTGGGGATATGTACATAAATAGTAAGGATTGAAAGAATAACAAAAACAGGATTAAGATATGTTCATGACCAGATAAGGGTAACAAGGGTTTTTAGGATGCTGACAATATAAATTTTCTTTTTTATTGGTAAATAATCTGACTCACATTTATCTTGTTTATGAAAATGTACTCCAGGTGATGTTTTACGGTTGTAGATTAGGAGATTTCCGATATTAACATGCTTCTGTAATCTACTTTCGTATCTTTAAGATATTGTATATTCTTTATTTTCCCTTCTGTATCCACTCTTCACCTTTATCCGTTCCGGGATGCTGACCTTTTTGAATCAATAACAGTCTCTCTTAACTTCTAGCTTCCTGTGAATTTGACCAGTGAGTGGTTCTAGCCGGAATGAGGGCAATGTCATGCTACTTGTTCCCTGTCTTGTTATACCTCCTCGCTCCTAATAACTAGTTTTCTCCTATAAACATGCCTACTTTTCCTCTTACTAGTCAACTACTATTCCCTTTCTTTGCCATTGGGAGTAGTAATGCTACCCTCTATTTTTGCAGAGATCCTTTTTTCTCTTAATTCTGCTCGTGCCATTATAAATAGCCCCAGCTATTGAACTCTGCTCAAATACTGTATTTGAGTATGGCAATTAGTTTTCTTCTGATCAGTTTGCTGACTGAAACAATGCCTTTTTTTCCTTCTTTTTGGTCAAATCAAAATGGAAAAAGAAATGCTTCTAATTATTTTAGCTAAAATTCCAGATTCCAAAAATACGCACTGTTAATGCTTATGATTTAACTATCAAGCAATCCTATTTGTTTTCGTGTTATTTGTAAGGTCATACAGTTCTTGAGAGTAGGATGATTTCATGTTTCTGTCTCACAAAAAGCATTTGGTGGAGTGCTAAACAGTACATGGTATAAAAGTTCAACACACGTGTGCTGACTGATTAATCTATTCTGTTTTGTCCGGTAAGGTTTGATTTGGCAAATAGGGCATATATTTTGGAAAAATAAAAAGTACCCCCCCCCCCCAATTTGCCATTTAATAGGTGACTCCTAAAATTTTTCTTTGAGATCCTCTCATTTGTGTTATTTTATGATCATGTCTACATATGTTGTAACAGAATAATGCTAGTAGGCATCATTTACATATTATTATAAGGATAAAATTGTTATATTTAGCCTTTAGGAAGTTAGGGAATGTAACTTTCTATAACTCAGACATTCATTGTGGAAAGAAAATGATTATCTCCATTATTTTGTCAGGATATGATAAGCCAACATTTCATCACATAAACCCTCATAGTATTTTTAATACTGTAACTAAGTAGAAGTAGGTTTTATTTCTACTATAGGTTATTGAATAAAATTGCATGCTGGGACTTTTAAATCAACTTTTGAAGTTATTTTACTAAAACACACTTGCTGCCAATCCACTCCTCAAGGCGATATTATTTAGTAGGGCTTTGTGTTTTAATTTTGTGTTTGCAGGAATGCCACACTACTGTGGGGGCTTTAGATGCAGTTCTGGTTTGTTCAATAGAACTTTATTTTTATATTCAGGCAGGCTTACCAGGGACAAAGAAAAGCAGTCTTTAAACCAGCAACTCTAACTCCCAGATATTACTATGATTTGTGTTTATGATGCATTTATTTGATTTTGTTTTTATCTTTTAATCAGACTATAAATTTATTGATGGTAATGTCTGTCTTCAATTTTTAAAACTTTCCTTTGATTAGTTGCAGAACTTAAGATTTAGGAAAGCTAATATTGATTTGTGATTTCTGCTGTGGTTATTACCTCCTTTCCATTTCCTTCTATAATAATATAATTTGTGTAATTTATAATATAATATAATAATTCTTTGAAGAGTCTCCGTACAGACTTTGCATTTGTACAGGGGGTTATAGAGAAAATGAAGGATTCTGATGCATTCATGTGAATTCAGGTGTGAATTAAAAAAATAATGAAAGAGCAATAAGAGTGAAAAAAACCTAAAAAGATAGAAATTTGCCATAGTGTCTCTTTTGAAATATAAACACTACTTTGAAAATCAACTTTCATTATGACTTATTCAACATTTTCATATTTCAAATAAATTTTTTAATTTGAATTTTTTTTGAAAAGTCAACTTCTTCCCGACTTCCAAAAAGAGTCAGAGTGAAGGAAGAAATGCTGTGTTTCTCCAGTCAAAGAACATTAGAATGCTCTGAGCAGTGCATGGCCCAGAGGGAGTCAGGGAGCACCACAGGCACGGTATGCTTCTCCTATTGGCCGTCAGGTGTCGGGCTCCTAAGTTGGTCTGTGCGTCCTTCAGTCTGAGCCAGAATGAAAGACATAAGAACAAAGCAGAACATATCAAAGTTATGTACTTTTAGACCTGCCAAAATCTGGCTTTCTCTTCTACAACCCTTTCAACATGAGAGTACAGGCTATCACAATTTGATATTGATGGTATTCTAAAGTAGCTGGTAATGGATAGTTCCAAATGAGTATTTAAGGGAAAAATGGACAAAATCAAATTTCCCAGGTAAGAATAAATGCTAACATACTTAATTAGGAGGCGGGAAGCTTGGTTTCTTTTGCCATCTTGCTCTTTTTTAAATTAATGTTTTTTTAGGCAGCTCAGTTTTCAGTGTCTTTTTGTTTTAAAAGATTAATAGGAGGCAATATATTTGTCATATATTTTATGAACATGTATAGAATAATGAATGTGAAATAATAAATAAATTATTGTCTTTGAAGAACAGAGCTATATTAGTGCCAAGTTTTTTATTTTTCTTTGATTGGTTGATCATACCCAGCAAGATTGTTAAGGAAAATTTATTGCAAATAAGAATTAATTTCATGCACTTTAAAATATTAAATATTGCTATTTACCTTCTTATAAATGACTATTATATACTTTTCTGAATATTTCAATAAAATGTTATAGGCATGTTTGTGTGTGAGTTAGTATTCATTATTTATATGTAGTAGTTATCTATTGCTGTCTAAAAAACGATCTCTAACTTACCTGTTTAGGTAGTGATTTTGCCAGTCAGTCAACAATTTAGATTGACCTCATGTTGGAGATTTTTCTGGCCTTATCGGGGCTTCTTTATGTATCTGCTGCCATCTACTACGTTAGAGAGGAAGCTCTAGAGGTTAGCTGGCTATTGGCTGGGGCACCTTGTTTCTCCTCTACAAGTTCTCTCTCATCACCTAGCAGGCTAACTTGGACTCCATTTCATGATAACTGGGTAGGTTTCTGAAAGAGTAAGCAGAATCATGCCAGGCATTTTGAAGGATAGGCTCAGAGTGGCACGTTGCCACTTGCATGACATTCAATTGGCCAAGAAAGATTTGCATATATTCACCTCTTAATGGGAAAAGCCACAAAATTACATTGCAAAGACATAGATAGTGAGAAGAGATTAATTGAAGCCAATTGCAATCAAACAACCCCACTATATGATGACATATTAAGGTATTTAAAAATATTTCTTTATTTGTATTCCAAATAGGAGAATGCCTGAATCCCTTCCCTCTTGGATACACTACTAGACTAAATATCTCAGCCTGCCTTACAGTAAGGTATGATCTTGTGACTGAGTTCTAGCCAGTGTAATCTGAGTGAAAATGAAGTGTGCCATGTATAGGCCTAGGCTATATGTATTTTCTACATATGATTATACAGTCTTGCTTTTCATCTGCAGCCAAATGGAATCCTTCAGAACCCTAGCTTAAAAAAACATAGAGATGGGGACCCTGAATGACTGCAAAATAGTCTTTCCTCCAACCAGGAAGCATGATTACACTTTATGTGAGTGAGAAATAAGCTTCTAGGAGTAAATCCATGAAGACTTGGTAGTTGATCTCTTATAGCATCTAACATTACTTATCCTAATTTATGTACTTCGTTGTACCTAAGTATTAGTAACTAGTATTCATTCTATAGTGACTCAGTTTTAAATGGCTCTGTTATTATAATTGGACTATTTACTTAAAGAATTACTATTGGAAGAATAGCTGAATTTGCAAACCCTACAAAGATTTAGTGTTAAGGACAATTAGCAATACAGATTACTAATCAAGACACTTGCTTCCATATGCTGGAGCTGATGGGAGATTTCATTTTTATTTATTATGTTGATTTATTTTGTCTTAAAAATAATTGCCTTCTTCTGTGTTTTCCTGTTATTTACTGGTCATAAATCAAATGTTAATGTGCTCTAAATTATTGGTTCTCATCTTTTTTCTTGAATACAATCTTACTGGAGGAGGGAAAGCCCAAGAGGAATGCTTACTCCACATGCTGCTGTTTCACATAGGGAAAAAAAAATCCTCAACAGATCAATGGAAGCCATTGATGAAATACTAATTAAGCATTACAATTTTATTAACTGTCAGAATTAAACTACTCATTTCCCTACAAAAGCACAAACATAATCATTTAAAAATATGTCTACTGTTTAGAGGTCCCTGAGAGAACCTAGAGACACAATGAGTGATCGCTGATATTAAGAACTTCTCTCAATCATAACTTCAGTATAAAAGACAATAAAAATAATGATGGCAATGATAGTACCTTGGTAATTTTATAGATTATAAAGTAATTTATAGAGTTTATTAAATTTTTTGTGTTCCTGTTAACATTTAACCTATGTTCTGGAGGTTGACTTAGAGAAAATCTTTCTTTTTACATTGTAGTTATAAATGAACCTAATGATAAATACTTTTATTTTCCAAAACAAGATGTGTTAACAAAAAGTGTTAACAGAGTTAATTCCTCTTTATGATTAACTATGAAATCTTTCATTAAAACTTTTTTTTCACATATCTTACCTATAGTGCCATATGTTTATTAGATACAAAGAAAAGACCGGATAGCAAGTCTGTTGTTTGTGAAAAAGTCAATTAATCAATTCATGCAGCACTTTTACAATTATCTTTTGTGTTCCCATCCATGGAAAGCACAGTGTTCACAGGCTATTTCTAAGATGACTTATGGATTTGATTTAAAATCAATTAAGTAAATACATTCCAGTTATATTTGAATTTTTTTACATTCTTTGGATACAACTATTATCATTTAGTGACAATCCTTCAGAATTTCTTCTTATCTAAATTTTATGTCATAATCTGTGGACCTTGATTTCACTCTATAATCTGACAGATGGTTTCTCCTTTCTTCCTTAACTGTTAACCATGCTTAAAACATATATAAACTTTTTTTTAAATTTTAGAGTAGTTTTAGATTTATAAATATTTACAAAGATAGTAAAGAGTTCTCATATGTGCCACACTCATTTTCTCCTGTCTTACTTTAATATAGTCATTTGTTACTATACAAATTAATGAACCAATACATTATTATTAACTAAAATTCATACTGAATTAATGTTTTCATAGTTTTTACCTAATGCCTTTTTTTGTTGTTGTTCATGGGCCCATCCAGGATTCCATACTGCATTCATTATAGTGTCTCCTTAGATTCCTTTCTGCTGTGACAGTTTCTCACTTTGTTTTTGATAACTTTGACAGTTTTGAGGAATGCTGTTAGGTATTGTAGAATGTCCCTCAACTAAGGTTTATCTAATGTTTTTCTTATGATTAGACTGTGGGACTTTGTGTTGAAAGACTGCAGAGGTATAGTGACATTCTCATCACATCCTGCCATAGGTATACACTATTAATATAACTTATCATTCATGATATAAACCTTGATCACCTGGCTGAGGTAGTGTTTGTGAGTATTTTACAATGTATAGTTACTCTTATTCCCCCTTTCCATAAATTAACATTATGCATAGTTCATTAAATGTGCTTTTCATAATTTTTAAAATGTGCATCTATTTAAAAGTTGGTTTAAGTAGCAGAGCTGTGTTATTTCCTATTTTAATTTTATGTAGATTTTGTTTTCCAAGATTACTTATATTTCTGAAAACCTATTTTAGAGTTACCGTGACAGGTTGTATCTACATTATTTCAAAATAGAACATGAATGTAAATCATCTATGTGCTTCAAAATACTCAGATGTTAGGTCACCCAGAAGAGTGTATTCTGTTGAAGTTTAGTTGGCCAAGGCTGCGCCAGAGAACCAGTGGATGGGGCAGAATTTATTGGGTAAAGTTATTTGGTGGTGAGGGTCTTAAATAGGACACAGCAACAGAGAAGGTATAAAAATAACTTCATCTAATTTTTAAAGACCTATTATATAAGTAAAACATAAGGAAGTGTTGAAAGTTTCTTCAAGGTTAGTCAATTAGTAAACTCTAAAAATAACCTGCTCAAAGGCAAAGGATGATGGGTTGAGAATTAAAGGACCATAAGAAAATATGGCGAGATACTAAACATCTCATTGACCTTACAACACTTAACACAGACAATAGACTATCTTTAAAGTCTCCTCATTTTTACTCTGTGGATGTGTGAAAGTATGTGTGTGAGTGTTCTTTGTACCAAAAAAAAACAAAACACAACAAAACATTTTATTAGACTGGAGGTTCAAGAGCAGTATATGATTTCTGAGGGAGAATATAGAACCTAATAAATGCAAGTCCAGGCTGCTGATCCCCCAAAGAGTAGAAATATGGTGGGTTACCACATCAGGGCTTCCATCACATGGAAACAATTCAGTTTTCCAATTACTAAATCAAAATACAATTATGAATATTAAGAAAGAAATTAATTGTAGGCATGTGGACTACATGATACCTAGAATTTCATATCCATGCATAAAAGCCCCTTTTTTGCGAACCACAAATTCAATATGTCAGTATTGTGAAATAGCTGCCAGAATTTAGTGCAAATAAATTGTTAGAATTTTGATGACATTAACAGAACAATGTTTCTCTTCCTCAAGTATGTACTAGTCACACCACACCAGAGAAGCTGTTTATTCAGGATGTTATATCATTAATAGTAATAATGATAATGAAAATAATGTTATTTTATATTATGTTATTAATAAGGTGCTTAACAGAATAAAATTTACTTTCATATACATTATCTCATTTTAGCACAGATGCCAACAAAATTTTGTATATGTAGGAAAGCATGATAAAATAAGTGATATGAAAAAAAAAATAATAGTAAAAAAATTAAGCAAAATCAGGGCAGTGGTGTGGTTTTTGAAGTGTGGTACTTGGACCAATTAGGGCTCCCAGGATTCATTCAGGTGATCTAAAGGTAAAGGAATTTTCCTCATAATACTAACAAATTATTTGCCTTTTTTCACTGATGGTGTAAATGGAATAATACGTGAAATTTCTGTTGCTTTGGCCTGAATCGTCATTGTATTCTTCACTGACAGGCACTCATAGGGAAAGAAAAAGCCAGTTAAATTGAGAATTTTTGTCCTTGATGAAACAAAAATATTATTATTTGTATTAAATATCTACCTTTGAGTATGTCTCCTTCATAGTCTGTGTGATGAAATAAGATGTATACACAAAGCATTTCTGCTGCATATGACAATGAACTAATATTTTCCAAATGAGCAATGCATGACTTCAAAATTTCAAAATTTTGCATGGCTAAGAGATCCATTTGAACTTCAAGTTAGATCTATATATATGTAATGAAACAAAATAAAAAGGATCATTGGTACAGTTTGGGATTACATTTTGCAACTTTTATGAAACAATAAAAAAGATCGTTGATACAGTTTTGAATTACATTTTGCAACTTTTAAGAAAGTATTTGTCAACTTTGAGTGTAATATTAAAGATTAATATCCACAACTACCTGAAAATGTAAAATTACTCTCCATTTTCAACTATATGTTGGTATGAGGATGGATTTTAATCAAAACAGATTGAAGGTAAAAATGACTTGAGATCCAGCCATCTGGAGACATTAAAGAAATTTGAAAAGTGTAAAACAATACCATTCTTCTCATGAATTTTTTTGGAATATATAGTTATTTCTCATAAAAAGCACACTGATTGCAATAGTAATAGGGTTATTGTTATTTTATAGGAATTAATAATTAAATAATTTTAAGTTTTCTGTTTTAATTTTTAATATGGTAAATATCAATACTTATAACTCACATCCACAAAATTCTTGGAGTTTCTCAACAATTTTGAGAGTTTAAAGCAATCCTGAGACTAAAATGCCTGAGAGGTGCTTACTTAAGTAATCATAGTAGAAGAATCATGGGACAACATGGTAGCTGTCATTAAATGTTTGTGAGAACCTTGAACATCTTTTTCTCCCTGCTCAGCATCAAAGCCTTATTTTTCTAGTAGAAGCACATCATTTTTCCTTTGAGTAGTCATACTGCTCCTCTGTTTTAATTGGAGTTTATCTTAACTGGAGTTAAGCTGCAGGGATAAGTATTCTATCTAGGCATAACCAATAAGTACATTTTTTATAAGCCACCATTCCACATCTCACTGCCACAGAAATTAATAAAAAATAGGTACATGCCAATGAGATTCAATTCTCAGCCTTCTGCAGGAAGCTCTGGAGAAGAGACCATCTCTGTCTCTTTTTGTTGGATTGATAAACCAGCAGGCTATTTGGCTAGAGCTGCTGCTTGGCATCATTGTTATCATTTGGAGAAATCTTTCTTAAAACAAAGCAATGCAGAGGAAAACAGAGAGATGGAAAGAGAGAGAACTCTAATTGTATCATTTGAGCACCTGGCTTGTGACATGTCAGTTTGTAAATTCCCTATTTGCTAAAATCAGTTTGACAAGGGTTCCTCTCATTTATGTCTGAAAAATTCCTATTACTACTCTAGAAAAAATAAGAATCGTAGTTGACCAGCTTAATTCTTAATATAAAGGAAGAAATTTCTGACAGTCAGCACTGTTTTAGTCATTGCACAAACTGCTCCATAGAATTGGAAGGATAGAGATGAAAGAGATAAACACATTTATTTTAGGAGGAAGGAAACAGAGATCTGGATTTTTTTAATGTTATTTCCATGTAATTAATTAGTAGTGGATTAAGAAGTAGCTTACTGTCATTTATAAACATCCAATGACTATTTTTCAGGATAGTAAGATAGGATTTTAAAAAAGGGTGGTGGGGACGTATATAATTTCAATATTATATAAGTCATATCAAAAGAGACATAATAAAGTCGGGAGTTAAAGGAAGTATCCAGAAAATTTAGAAGAATGACACCAGCTATGGAGATGGAGAGTGGTCATAGCAAGGTCCCTTATTGTTTGTCATAATTGATAAAGTACGATGATAATTTTTCAGCAGTCATTTTTTTTGCTAAGGTCTGCACAGAGTTACTTTTATGTTATTTTTATTATCATTGAAAAATCAGTTTTATCAAGTATTCTTAAGAAAATTCACTGAATTTTATATACACACCGTGTGTATCGTGATTAAAACAATATCTACTATAATGCATGTTAACTTCATTTAGTGTTTTTCTTGAATTTATCCTTTATGTGGGACCAGATTTGTCAATCTATAAACTTTTCACTTTTTATAATTTAAGTAGAAATTTAGGAAATACTAATTATTTCATTTTCCTAGTATGATGTGTACTGTGTTAAATAAATACCAGTTTAACTTGAATTATGTTGTGCATACACACATGAGTCATTTATTACTGGACTAAAATATGGGGCAATTTGAAAATTTTAGCTATTTGTATACTTGGGAATTGTGTTCCAGAGCACATTATCACTATTCTGTTGTCTTGTACCTTTGCTTTTATGGTATTCTAATTAGAATGTAGTTTTCTTTAAAATATGAAACAAGCAAGTTCATCTTTTGACAAATACACTTTTTTCCCCAGGTATTATTTCAGATATTTCAATTATACTTTCACTGAATTGTTTTCATTCTCTTAGAAGGAAGGGCCTTAAATTCTTAAAAGCCCAGTATAGACAATTTCTTCATTCACTAAAATCTGATAAACTGAGTACAAGTATGCTAATCTACACTAAGAAATGAATTTCCTATTTGGAAATATAACAAACCTAACAAATTCAGTGAAATAAGAAAAATAAGGCTTAATACCTCTGAGCACACATTTAATTTAGTTTGGGTTTACCCGGCAGTGCTGTGATTCTGTTGATAAAAGATGAAGCTCAATTTAGAAGACGTAGTTATAGCACATTGAGAAAAGAAAAGTAAAAAAAGCCAAATGAAAAGGAGAGAGGATAAAAAAATGTTAATAAGTCTATGTATTCAGCTATTTTTTCATTTATAGCAGTGGTTCTCAAACCTTAGAGTCACTTGAAGACTTTGTTAACCATTCAGATACGTGGGTTGTGATACTCTGAGTGAGTGAGTTTTAAAGCTAGAGCCTAGGAGTCTACATTTTTGACAAACATCCCAAAGGATTCTGATAGAAATGATTTAGATGTTACAGCAGGCAAAACAAATCTATGGAATCTATGAATGAACTCCAGTTAAATTGTATAAATTGTATAAAGCAGTTTAGTTTCCAAAAGATAAAGTAAGAGACATTTAGGAAATAACTCTTCAGCTGAATTTCAGTTCCGTGTACCTGATTTGCCAAAATTCTCTCAATGAAAATACAAAGAAAAAAATCAGAACGAGATAGAAAGAGAGACTGACTCTTCTGCTTGAAAAACAAAGTGAAACACCTTTTTCTCATCTTAGTGACTTCTGTTTAGGGTTAAATCCCTTATAAATTGCAGTAGTACTGTAATTGATTTCATTCTGAACAAAACATCAAATCCTCTTGGGGAAAAACAAAAGAAAGTAAGATTAGCTAAGGAAAACAGAAAAAATTCTATTTCAATGATTAAAATTTATGCCTCAGGAATTAAGCAAGCTTGATGCTTTCCTGGATTTACAGCGTTTCATTTGTTACTGCCATTAGCTTTAACTGCTTTGGGAAAATTTAACAACAGAGCTATAGCATGGCTTACAAACATCATGAGCTTCAAAGATTCAAGAGCATGCTAAATGTTTCCTTGCAAACTCTGCTTTAATAGGATTAATGCGTAATGTCTATGAATATTTATTCCCTCTACAAATCAGGTAAGATGCATTTTAATGACATATTTGAAATATTGTCATCTTACGGTTGAAGGTAAGACACCTGAAAATGTGTGCATATTTTGAAAATAAGTGAATCACGTCTCAAAAACTTAAATGAAAATAGGAAGCTAGTTCTAGTATGCACAGGATCATCTTCATTGAACAAATTTAAAATTAGAATTTATAAAATAATAGTGTTGCAAATCACCTCAGCAGTGAATGGGGAAAAATGCGTTAAAGACAATGATAACAAGCATAAAGCTAAAGTGGCCCCCCTAACCTTTCACAGTATTTTCTCTGAAACCTTTTTTTGCTTCTTAAAGGACAATTATGATACACAGTTGGATTGGTATCTCTCAGTTCTCATGCATAAAAAATAAAGTGCCAATACATAATTAATGCAAATAAGAGACTAGAAACAAAATCTGAGGCCTTGTTTAGATTAATGCCAGTTGTTTGATTTGCACATATTCTTATAATTTATATTGAATTTTGATTGAGTTTCCTTAATATCTTACTATGTAAACATTTTTAATCTAAAAATTATGATGTAATTTGAATTTTGGCATTCTATATTTGTGTTTATAATTTATTTTAAAGTCAGAAAATTGGCTTGAAGTTTCTGCAGTCACCCTGGAGGTGACTTGAATAAAGTTGTTAACTAATGAACAAAGTCACTGTTAATATTAATCTGCATATGTTCATCACTTTCCTAAAGGACATTTATTCAACTTTGAGTTTGAAAGTCAACTGGAAGTCATGAAGGTTGATAAGTCTTGGAAATAAGGCTAATATCATAGCATTTATTCCTATTTCATTACTTTTTTTAATGAAGAAATATCTGAATGCCTTCTCTCTGTAAATATTGTGTTTTTCACTCCTATTCATGACTGAACCACAGTTTTTATGAAAAATTGGCCAATATTTGAATAGCATTTCTATTTCCTTATAATTAAAATTCTCATAATTGTACTTGCAACAACCATTATTTGGGAATGGTAAAGAAAGAGTTATTAGGAGTTTATTGAATAAAATATTAAAAAACCAATAATTAATAATATTGTAAATTTCCTTTTTCTATTACTAAATGATACTTTTAAAAGAGATATTCATTTACTTATCCAATTTTTAAGTTCCCACTTGTATATTTCAGCTTTGCTGCGAAGCAAAACAAAAAGAAAAACACATACTCTTCATGTTTTACAATAATAGACATTTAGTCCTTACCTCTGTAGTGTTGGTGACAGCAGATTATCTCTGGTTGCTGTGACTTTGCTTCATTCAGCTTGGGTCTGCACAGCAAATCTTCCATTGTAAAACAAGGTCTGAAAGAGAAGACACTGTTTAGGACATGCCCATTCTTTTGGCAAGCAAGAGATTAAGACAGACCTTATAATCACATTTAAAACTTTTGCTCACTTGAATCATATGTCAAATCCACTTACATTCCATTGATCAACATATGTCACTAATTAAGCCCAATATCAATGGGATGGAAATTGTACTCCCAAGTGTGAGGGGGACAAGGATTTGCAAATGAATCTTTACAAATGTTACCTGTGTCTACCACAACAGTGAGGGCTCTTTTACATGGCCATTGAACCTCAAAAAGTTCAGTATAGAATGGGTAGTTTGCAGTTAAAGCAGATACATATTATTCAAAGAGGCCTGCATTTAAGTGCATACTATCATACTATTTTTGTGTTCTTGACATGTTTACTGAAGAAAAAATTTAAGTCTCATTTCTGTCTGAGATTTGATTTAAGCTGTACATCCTATCTGATTCCCCATTGCATACAGTTTCTGTTGTTGATTCAGATTGTATTTTTGTAAATTATTTTAATTCTTTACCTGAGAAGCAACCCAAATGTAGAATTCTAATAGAGAAAAATCAAAGCTGAAGTAAAAGAATGAGAACTATGTGTTGTCACAACATTAGAGGAAGGCTGAGAGACATTAGACCACTTGTAATTCTAATTGAGTTATTTTCTGGCTGCTCCAGGCTGAGACACCTTGCCACCTCTGGGCTAGATACAGCTTTCTACCTCGTACAAATCAGCCAATTTGACTAGTTTACCTTGCACTTTCGCAGGTTCCTTCCTAGTGATAGTAGTGATTAAACTAATCAATTGGTCTGGGTGTTGGGATCTAGGAAGAACTATAAATCATAACACTTTGTCTAGGACCGTTTTTTTTTTTGTTTTTTTTTGTAGGGTTAACTGATGGGTTTGTAATGCAGTATCCCATTCCTTACTTCTTAGAGATTGCTGCTATTATTTTTCACCTGGAAATAAGAAACCAGAATTCCACAAGAGCTTCCATATTTCAATAAGGCCCAAATCAACCTAATAATATACAAATCCATCTGCTATGCCTTGCTTTGGTCTTTGATAAGTTAACACTTCTGCTTTTTATTTATTCCATCCAGATTATCAAGATCATACCCATGTTTCTCACTTTATTTATATTAACAAATTTGTAGATGCATTGGAAGAAATATCATTTATAAAATCTGGTGATCATTTTAATAAAAGGAATATTTCAACTCCCTTCTCTGGTTCACAAACTTCAACCAATAATAATTATTCTCTTGTGCAAAAGCCTTGATATTGGTGACTCACTCATTGAATAATGGATTCTCGCTCTACTCTTTACAGAGTTGGGAGGGCTGGCTCTCAGGGAGGTGTGCACCAAGTTCTATATATATAAGTTTTAATGATGTCAGGTAAACTTGTCAAAACTCTCTCAGATTGCCAAAATCTTCAGAGCTATCAAATATGTTAACTATTGATTTGTCATCCCTTCTAATTCATTTTGTTGTTATTTTAAAATGCCTTTTGTTGCCTTATAGATGATAGAAAATATCTTGTTTCCATATTTATTACTTGGGCAGAAATCATAAAAATTATAAAAGGGAAATATAAATGCCTCATTGTATTTCTTAGAAAAAGGAATTAACATTAAATACATTTCTTATATAAAATTATCAGAAAAGCCAATTCAAACCATAAAGTGACTTTTTTGTCTATTTGATGATCAAGTATATAATACTCACTGCTGGTGATGATATTCAAAAATGTGCATTCCTGGTGTATGACATAATTTTAACACCATGTTTCCTAAAAACAATTTGACCAAACATATTGAAAGGTCGAAAATGTCTCTTTTTTTGTCCAAAAAGTTTTAGAATATATTCCAAAGAAAGTATATACATACTCCTTGTACATCAGCTTGACAATAGAAGGAATTTTATGTTAGCAAAGCAAGATACAAAATTAATGAATTCATAAATAGATCTAAGTTCCTCTATGAAACTAGAGGTCATTTCATTATTTGTACATTTAAAAATAAAACCATCCAGCTAAGTAGAAGAAAAGCCTGATATCAGCATTTTTTTTTTCAGGATTTGCTCTCCTTGCCTTGCATCAGATCATGTAATAAGCCTGGGGAATTTTGGAACCTGGGAAAAAGATGGTGCCGTCTGCCTTCATTATGGTTGCCTTCATTCCTTGTAAACTCAAGTCCTTAAGGGATAAATATTGATTTCAGTGTTTCAGAGTTTAGTTTGATCAGTGGCTTGCCCAGTCCAGCAAATTCTTTTCCGATATGGTAGTTGCAGTGACTCACGTACTTCTGTTTCAAGCTCAAACTTAGGGCTCCTCATAAAGAACCTTTAGATGGGAGTTCCTTGGTGGGTTTTTACCAGCACCACTGGAACAAACTCCGAAGCACTGACCTCACCCAGAGAGAGCTGAGTTTCATCAGGCTGAGATCTATTCTCTGTCTCTATCCTATTCAGTTTCAGTCCTGGGAATCCAAATGTCAAGAGATTGTGCTGCTTTCCATTCAACCATCAAAGCTCCTTAGGGGACCATATTGGATAACCTGTCTGTATATCCAGGCTTAGACCTTGGAACTCCTTACCCTTCCTCAGGAGGAATTTGAAGGCTTGCCCTCAGAAGCTTTATAGTTGCATTCTCTTTCATTTATTCTGTCCCAATCAGTGACCATCCTCTAAAAAATGTTTGAAATACTTCTAAAATATGCTAGTTTTCTGTCGCTGAGTAACAAATTACCACAAATTTAGCAGCTTCATTCTGCACCCACTTATTATCTCAATCTCTGTTGACACAATATAGTTAAGTATTCCATTGAGTCCCACAGACTGAAATCAAGATATTGACCTGGAGTGAGGTTTCATAGGAACTTTAAAATAATTCATATTGTAGGCAGAATTAAGTTCCTTGTGCTTGTAGAATGAGAACTGTGCTCTTGTTTTATTAATTAATTAAATTTTTATTAGAACATTATTTTTGCTGGTTGTTGCCTGGGGATCACTCTGATCTCCCAAGGCTGCCAGCAAGTCTGTGTTAGATGGCTCCCTCCTTAGACATTTTATAAGACTGCTTTCTTCCAGGCTAGCAGGAGAGCTTCTGACACTTCACCTTCTCTTAAAATGCTCATCTAATGAGGTTAACTCCTCCAGGATAATTTTTCTTTCAACTAACTCCAACTCAACTGATTAGTAACCAAATCATGGGTTGCTATGCCAGCATATTCACTGATACCTACCAAAATTAAGGGGAGGGGGCGTTATGCAGCTTATGTACATCAAGGAGGAGAAATATGGGAAGCTGTATTAGAATTCTGGCTACTGGAGTCTGCCTTCTGTCTGAATCAATTATTTCACTAGAGTTTACAAGTGTGTGTGTGTAAAAGACATATTACTATATCACTTTATGGAAGGTTATATACACTAAAATATTAACAGATAATTTCTAGATGATAATATTGGAGGGGAAGTTTTACCATCCTCATTATATGTTTCTATTTTATATACTTCAGTTTTGAGCTTTTTATCAACAATGCTGGTAAATATTTAACAACTTGCTCTCTAAACACAAAGGCCCTTATTTGTAGCATTTGTTGATCTCTGATGTAAATACTCTCACCATGGCCAATTTCAAGCCACCAATATGATATTACAGAATGAAGAGTTAGCAGAAAATGTACACCATTGACTCTGGCAAGCAGGTGCAGCTGGGTCCAGAACACCTATTACTGTTTTTATTGTAAAAATGAGCTCTTTTCATTTTCAGAGAGGTGGACATTTCCTTTGATAGCATTTGGATATGGTAGAACTCTATATATGACTGAGAAGCACAGAAGTAAAATTTAGAAATATCTCAAATGAGCAGCACTGGGTTTTATACATACAGTCAAGCACCACCTAACAACGATTCGGTAAAGGATGGGCTGTGTATATGAAGGTGGTCCCATGAGATTGTAATGAAGCTGAAATATTCCTTTTGCCTAGTGACTTGTTGGCCATTGTAACAATGTAGTGCTATGCATTGCATGTTTTCGGTGATGCTGGTGTGAACAAACCTACTTCACTGGCAGTTGTATAAAAGTATTGTACATACCATTATGTACAGTACATAATACTTGGTAACAAGTGACTGTGTTACTGGTTTATGAATTTACTATACTATGCATTTCTATCATTATTTGTGAGTGTACTCTTGCTACTTATAAAGTAAGTTCACTGTGGGTCAGTAAGCCATGTTACACAGGCAGCAGCCTTATACATTTAATGTTTACTACTTCTCTTGATTGCATCATTTTCTCTTGTCTCGATTTAATTTAATGTTGTTTTGTACGGTAACATGCTGGTAGCCTAAGAGCAATAGGCTATGCAGTAGAAACTAAGTATGTAATGAGCTATACCATCTAGGTTTGTATAAGTGATATTCACACAAGGACAAAATTGCATAATGACACATTTCCCAGAATGTATCCCTGTCCTTAACCAGCCTATGACTGTATTCCATTTGAAAGACAAAGTATTTTTACATAATTGATTCATTAGATTAACCTGTGAAGCAGTTTAAATATGTAGTAATTAATAGTCTGATCATAGGATTCTTCTGAGAACTCAATTCCTTGTGATGGTCCAACCTACCTAGAGAAAGAGCAGCCCTTTGGGGGTCAGAGCAAATTCCCTGGTTTATCTACATACTTAATAGGAATATTAGTTGAACACATTTCCATATTAAAGATAAGTTTAGAATCATCATTTAAAAATTACAGTAGGGAGCATTTGCGATCTTGCTCCCCAACACATGTTGTCAGTTTGGCTCAAATAAACTTTTACAAAAATCCTCTAAAAAAATCAAAATAAAAATTACAATAATATCATGACATCTCAAAAAGGAAAGCTTAAAGGGAAAAGCAAGTTTAAAAATATATAAATATGAGATAATTTTTATAAATACATAAAACTAATAATCAGGATAATGAGTTTAATACTTAAATATATAAAAATCATAAACTGGTACAAATATTCGGTTTTTGGTTTAAATTGTTAGTTTCATCCCTTTTTCTCTTACCTTTTAGGAAACAGGTTTTAAAAACATGGAAGGTAATAACTAACAGTAAAAGGCAAATTGCAGTTTCTTTGAATTCATTTAATGAGTTATATCAGTCTTGTGCTAATGTTGTCTTATTTATAGTATAAGTAAAGTGTTTCATTGATGGGAAAACAGATAAAGAATCAAAGAGTAGATCTCTCCTTCTAAGTAGAGACATCATCAAATCCCTAAAGTAGAAGCTTAGCCATTTGTAATCATTTGTAAATTAAAGAGATAAATTTCAGGAAGTGATAAGATCAAATATTTCTCCCTGAAGGGTAAACAGAACTGTGACTGGCATACTCAGTATTGTTTCCAGGAATGGACGTATAATCAGCCATTATATTCAAAGCACTCTAGACTCTAAAAACTTGGTAAGATCTATAAACAGGAGTGAAATTGGGGAAAAGTGGATAAACAAATGACTAAAAATGACTAATGAGGATGTCAAGTCAGGAAGGACCACAAAAGGAGCTACTCAAGGGAGCTAAGAAGCGAGAAAGAGATGACTTATTTGAAATACTTTTTGGTTTATTCAAACCCTTTATAATTCATGGGAGAAATGTTTTGATTGAATTAGATTAATACTGAAATCACATATAGATTTCTAAAGTTTTGAAGATGGACTTGAGGTTGTTCTTCCAATAAAGTCTTTTCTTACACAATTGAAGTTATTGGTGCTACTTCAGTTAATGGGTCCCAGCTGTGTCCTCGAAGGGTAAATCATTATTTTGGTGCCAGGATAGGTAGGACTCTTGCCCCTGAAAGCCTGAACCCGTCGTTGTGTTTTCTTCTTCCAGAACTGCCAAATGCTGTGCTCCGGATGCTTTCTTTGAGTTAGACTAAATATTTAATGTTGGAGCTTCCTGTCCATATTGCCCATCTAACTGCATCTTTCATTTTGTTCATTTTTGAACCATCCTTTATCCTTCAACTACAGGTTTATCTGGCCTTCATGTGTCACTTCTTGATCTGGCATAATATAGCCCCAACCAACCATGGAGTTAGTAGTATGTATCAATCCTCTGTGTCCACTGCCTTCCACAAATTCTACAAAAAAATTTGTGATTCAGGATAATGATAGTGGTTGGGCTATGTTAGTATTTACTCTTCACAGCAAATTAAAGTAAGTGGATTTACTGGAGAATATTCTGAACAAGTACCTTTTTAATATAGGCACATGTTTCAGAGGCAGAAGTTGGCATACAGGTTTGAAATGATCTTGGGATGACAGGTGAAAGATGGGGGTCTTATGGCATGTAAAACCATTATATCAAACGTATCTTCCTTGAATTCCAATAAAATAATCCCAGTTCTAACACTAAGCAAAATCCCAAAGTTGGCAGATTTATAGTACATGGCTGTTCATACTGCTCTTTCACAAGGTCTCACCCTCCAGATACCTGCTTCTCATGAAACATTTTATGTCTCATTCCTTTAATATAAGATTCTTAAATGAGAATATGAGTCCCAGTTGAATAACATTTTACCATGGAGTCATGAGGGGCACTGGAACAAAGGATGGAGAAATACTCTAGCCTAAGAGATTGGCTGGCATCCTGTCCCTCTGCTACAATTCTATTGGTTGCATCCTTGATTAATGGTCTGTGAGAGCAGGGTCTGTGTCTGTCTTGTTCACTACTTAATCACCAATTCCTTGCATGATATATGATCTACTGTCTGGTACACAAAGGAATGTAATGTCCAACAAGTTCTTTATCCCTAGTCCCAGGAAATTTTGAGAATTCTTTCTGCCATTTGTAATGAAAATAAAAATAACTCCCAGAAAAAAAACTTTATTAAAATGTTTAGTAGCAGCTATATATGAGAGAATACATAAAGTATGACATTTGATAAAGTCAACTTCATTGTTAGATAAAATATTTTATTTCAGAGTCACAAACATAGAGTCTAGGAAAATCCTCATATAACTTAGAAAACAGAAAATTGGAACATTACTGAACTCTGCAAGATAACAAATTATAACCCTCAGGATAAAACTAAATGTGAATAAACAATACCTCAGACAAACTTTACAGTGGCAAACCATAGATAAGGAAGCTAAGATTATATTTAATGTATATTTATGGAACAAATGCCTAAGAATGTGTGATATGGGTAATTAAAGCCAATGAATGTTTACATGCCACTGTTTAGCAAATCTGAAATAGAACAAATGTGGGCATCTAAGGCAGGGTCTTATACTATGACGTTTATGGGCTGAAGAGATAATATGATCAGATGGATTTTAAACTATTGGACTCAAGAGAAGTAAATGTATTAGTGTTTGTTGTGTTTGGTACTGCCTATGGTTTTGGAAAAGAGAGATCAATAAAAGAAGCAAACACCAGGGAAAGAATCACTGGGGTTGTTAAGTAGAAAGTTAGTGACAGATAAAGTTGATAACGCTGTATAAAAGCTAAGAATAAAAATTGGCTTCTGCATTTACTAAATTCACAAATGTGAAGATCTTGAAAATAATGTGATGTATTTTGTTTGTAGCATACCCAATCTCTTTTCAAAAGACAATTGAATATAAATTGTATGGTGTAAAAATATGTTAGCTAAGATTACTGTAAATCTTGGATGAAATAGTGTGATAGCAATGGCTAGTTCACTCCCATCAGCTTCCTTGAACGAATGAGCTCAAGATCTCTGCTCCAACTGGCTTCAGCTCTGCAACTAAAATATTGTTCTTATTAGAGCTGGCAGCTGATTCAAGCTGTTGATTGCTGAAGTTTCCCATAAAGAAACTGGTGCCTAGTGCCCTGGTGGATTCCTAGAATCATGCATGCCAAGAACATTTTGATTCTGTAGAGTGGAGGAAATGAAAAATGGATTATAAAATATTCTACTCTTGGTGAACAGTCACATGACTCACAAAATACTTTCATGAACTGTGGATCTAAAACACCCAATGATCTAGGGGCCAAGTAAAGATATAACCATCAGAAGCACAGTTGAGAAGTATTAAGAAGTAAACTTTCTAACCATGTTCAAGGGAATTTCAACTATCACTATTTTTCCTTTTATTGAAACTGAAAGTTGTTTAGCTTTCTGGTGGTGTCTATTCTCACCATTTTTGTGTTTCTAATCATATTCTTTTTATTTTCAGTGCTCCACATAAACAGTTCTTATCCAAGTTATTTCATGTAATTCTAGGGGCAATTTTAAATCCTTATCTTGTTTTTCTGTAATGGCAACATTTGACATGATAGATCACTCATTTATTAGCACTTCTTAGCATGGTCTAGGGACTGAACACCCTCTCTTGGCTATACTCCTGAGCCACTCATCTTCAAACTCCTTTGCTATCTTCTCCTCAGTTGTCTGTCTCCTCAAATATTGGCAAGGCCTTGAAAATATACTTTCTACACACATGCCTGAGATTATATCATCCAGTCACATGACTTTAAAAACAATTTATTTTCTGATGACTAACAAAATATTATCTCTAGACCTCTTCTTTGAATTCCGGGTGTGTATATCTAATTGCTTAATCCACAGTATGTCTTAAATTTAATTGCCTAAATCTGAATTTGAATCCTTTTTTCTATGAACTGAATGTTTGTGCCCTCTGAAAATTCCTATGTTGAATCCTGATCCTCAATGTGATGGTATTTGGAGGTGGGGCCTTTCGGAAATGATTAGGTCGTGAGAGCAATTCCTCATAAATGAGATTGTTACCCTTATAAAAGAGGCACCAGCCAAACACAGAATCTTCTAGCGCCTTGATATCAGAGTGTCTCCAGAACCGTGAGAAATAAATTCCTGTTATTTATAATCCACCCAGTTTATGGTATTTGTTATAGCAGCCCAAACATACTAAGACAGTACTCACACTTTTCTCTATCTCAGTAAATGACGTCATCTTTCTGTTACTCAGGTTATTAACCTTGCTCTCATCCTTCAGACCTCTTTCTGTTACAACCTGTATCCAATTCATCAGGTAAAACTTAAAAATTTCCCAAGATCTGATCACATCTCACCACATCTACTGTGATACATTGGTCCATTCTTCTGTTGTCTCCTGCCTGAATTACTGCAGTAGTTTTTCTAACTGGTTTTCCTAATTCTATGTTCATCTCCCCATAGTTGATCCTCAACCCAGCAGCTAGGATGTTTCCATTTTTAAAGGTTCCACTTATGTTCCTAGTACTTCTTTGATCAAAACCTCTAGGGTGTTCCCTTATACTACCATTCTGCCCTTTGACCTCTTGGTCCCTTGGTCACATAGGCCACCTTACTGTTGCCCCAATACTCTCAAGTCAGGATATGCACACGAGCTTTTCCATCTGCCTATAATAAATTCCCAAGATTGCTTTATGATTGGTTTCCCTGTTCCTCAGGTTTCAGTTCAGTGAAGCCTCCCCTGATTTTCATATGTAAAATACCACTTCCATTATACTTTTGAATATCTAACATACTATATAGCTGCATATTTATTTCTTTATTATCTATCTCCTATGCTAGAATTAAACTCAGGGAAGGAAAATGGACTTTTTTTGTTTGTTTGCTTTTGTTTTTTTTTGTTTTGTTTTGTTTTGTTTTGTTTTGTTTGTACTGACATTCCCGGCACCAAGAACAGTACTAATATAGAACATGCTGAGTGTTTATTTATTGACTGAATCTGCCATCATTTAGCACAAGAGTGAAAGTACTCACCTTTTTAATCTACTCTTTTCAGGTTTATACTAATACATTTTTAAATTAAAAAAGTATATTATTTCATTGTTTCATGTATATGAGAAAATGATATAGATAATAATAAATCAAATACCATTTTGCCTTTTACTCAAATAGGTATTAGAATGTCATCCCTACTTTTATAGTAACTTCTATTCCTCTTCTGAATTATATTCTTCTCCCTGTACCCCAAATAACTGCTTTTCTGACTTATGTGGCTGTGATTCCTTTATTTTTCTTCATAGTTTAACATATGGGTGAATTAATTAATAGCAGAGCTTTCATTTTTTATGCTTTATTTAAATGAAACATGATGTGTATTTTCTGTTACTTGCCTTATTTGACTCAACATACTTTTAATATTTATCTGTCCATTCATGGATCTTCAGATATTTTGTGAGCATCTTCCATATGCCACACACCCTTCTATGCTGTAGAGTGTATCAATGAACAGAGCAGACAAAGATTGTCTCTTGTGGGGATCACAGTCTAGCAAAGGAAGACAAATAATAAGTAATAAACAAGAGTAAGTATATAATGTATTTGTAGATATATGGGGGGAAAGGAAAAAATATAGAGAGAAGAATATGGGGAATCAGCAGGACTATGCAGAGTATAGGCAATGGGTAGGAGGAGAGTTTGCTGTTTTAAATAAGGTGGGCAGGAGAGGCCTCATTGAGCAAATGACTTTGAGCAAAGATTTAAAGAAAGTGAGGGGTGTGAAATATGAATTTATAGGGAGAAACGTTTCATACAGCAAAAACATTAGAGTAAAGAACTTAAGGCAGGAGCATGACTAGTGTGCTTCAGGAATAGCAAGGAGGCTGATATGACAGGAGTGGGTGACAAGAAAGAGTTCAGGAGATGAAGTCAGGGATGTAATGGAAATCCAGAGAATTTTGTAAGCAACTGTAAGGACTTGAGCCTTTTCTAATGAGTGAAATGGAACACTGCTACAGCATTTCACCAGCAGGTGACATGATCTGCTTGACATTGTAAAAGTATTTCTCTGTTGCTGCAATACAAATCAATGATAGGGGACAATGATGAAGGCAAGAGAGCAGTTTAGAAGCTATCACGATAATATACACCTGATACAATTTCCTGACAAATTGGATGTATATGTGAGAGAAAGAGAGGCATTAAGAACGATTCCGTAGTTTTTGCTCTGAATTACTGGAACGATGAAATTGTCGTCCATGCGGTGATCATACCCAGCACAGTTCCATTTACTTTGGCCTATGTAGAAGGCTGATGGATCAGAGAGAATAACAGTGAGCTGTCATAAACTTAATCAGGAGGTTCTTCAATTGCACTTGTTCCTTAGTGGAGATTATGAATATAGTTTTTGACACCTGAAAAATTAGCTATCAAGCTGATTGACACATTTTTTTTTCTTAACAAAGAACATCTGATATCACTTATTTTCAACTGGCAGAGTGTAACTGCACTGTTTCGCCAAAAGGCTTCATCAGTTCTTGAGTGTGGCTCCATAATTTAGCTTAGTGGGATTTTAATTATCTTGTTTTCTATAGTAAATCTTGCTGGTCTATTCATTGACTGTCTACCCTGATAGGGCATATTGATTTGTAGGTAGCAGGTATCCTAGATACCTACAAAGATACATGCATATTAGATAATGGAAAATAAACTGAAGGACTTTTAGGTGCTTTAAACTGAAATAAATTTTCTGGCTTTTAAATTGTTTGGAGGATGTTGGAAGCCCCTTCCAAAGTGTCAGATATGTTGCATCTTGGAATCCCTAACTCTACAAAAAGGATGCAATACCTCTGGACAACTTTGGATGCCAAAATTTAGTGTGTTGTTAAATTGATATACATATTTGGAAATGCTGCTTCTACCGATTTGCTTAGTAATCCATAATATTGAGAATTTTGAGTGGGATTCAGAGCAATGTAGACCCCCCAACTGGCCCAGGTTGTAGAGGAAGGGGTGTTGCCACTTGTTATGATCCATTGAAATCAAGGGTATTCAAGGTACCTGATGTCAGATTGCAATGCTCTCTGGAGACTGTGCCAAGGTGCTGATGGGTAATTTTAGTGTAGAACAATAGTGTTTGGGAGAAAAACTCATACTCACTGAGTAAAAACTGGAACTATTCCTGTTGAACTGGGTATTATCTCATCTACCTAGCCATTAAATTGGGCATGCCCAGGATTATGTGGATGACTTATACAGAGAAGCCTGGAGAGTTAAACTGTTTGTTTCTAACATGAACACTCAATGTGTATAAGAAGACACTCACTTAATGACTAAGTGTAAAAAACAAAGATGTACTCTATTGGTATTCTTTCTTTACTTCATTGGACTTATTAACGAAGAGGCCAGAGATGTTTTTCATGAATTTTCAACAAGTAACCAACCCCCCAGACTCACCCCATTTCATATTTGATATAGCTACAGCCACTGCTGAATGCTCTCTTCTAGGAGCAGAGAATAATTACTTGATGATAAGTAAATTGCATTAGATCGCTTCTGTCATAGAAAGACAGCAGACTTAATTTGTTCTCAGTGGAGTAAATACTTATACTAGGTATGGATTTGCTTTCCCTTCTTGCTTCTGTAAAAACCAACTCTTGAGAAAGTAGAAAGCTTTTTCTCAATGCTGTCCATATATTTCTTCTAACTCAGGAACTCAGCATATAACAAGAGAAGGAAGGCAGTGGGCAGATATAATGGTATTCGATGATCTTTTCTTATTACGTACCTCATCACCCTGAAGCAACTGACCAAAGAGAACAGTGAATGGAATATTAAAACTCACCTATGGTTCACAATTCCTTGTAAGATTAGGCTAATGTACAAGAGAATGCAGTATCTACTGTGTGACTTTTTCTTTCACGGTCAAAATAAAGGGATCTGGGAAGCAGAAGTTGAAATAGGGAGTGGAACATATGACTATTTCACCTAGTGACCCAGCAGGGTGCTGAATAAATTTATGTAGTTTCTCTTTTTTAAAAATCTTTCAGAGAAAAAAAAATTTTCCCCTTTAAACTGGTAAGATACAATATTTAAATTTTATACATTTTAAAGAATAAACCAAACACTCCTATGAAAAACTTAAATATCACAATTTTGCTAATATTTATAGGATTTTACTATCTGAAGAAATTATAACTATGTCCTTAAGTGAGATGAGCCAACACATTTTTTCTTTTTTCTACTGCCATTAATAGAACTTTTATTATTAAGGTGATACTAGTTTGAAAAAGTCTGTTAGGTAGTGTTCCTTCATTTTTTTGTCCTCTGAAAGAATGAGATTAAAGTTGCAATTACTAATTCTTGAATACCAAATATTCCTGTAAAGCCACGTGAGCCTGTTTTATTTGAGATATTTTAAAATTACTCATTATGATTAATAAATGTACTATTCAAGTTTTTTGTGACTTCTTGATAGTGTAGGAATTTCTCATTTATGTTAAAATTTCTCAAATTTGTTGGCATATAGTTGCTTATAATAACCTCTTTCCTTTTAAATTGGTCACATACAGTTAGATCTTCTTCATTCCCAATAATGGTCACTCATGTTTGTTATATTTTGCCCCATCTGCCTATGTGTCCTAGGCTTTCCCATTCTAAAACATTCACACACACAAACACACATCCATTGATTCAACCTGTCATTCAAATTAAAACCTTAATTCTTGCCTTTTTCAGGCAGACACCTTTGAGAGGTGGAGTATACGATTGAGCAACACTGTGTTTATCAGTTATATAATGCTTCATTAAACAAAAATTACTCCAAATTTAATGGACTGAAACAACAATGATTGTTCCTTTAGATTCTGTGGGTTGACTAGGAGGTTAATTTTGTTGATTTCTCCCAGTCCATTCACCTGGCTGTGTTTATTAATAAGAGGGTTTGTTAGGCTGGATAGTCTTAAGATTTTCTTGTGTGCCTAGCAGTTGGTTGGGACACCTGAGTTATTCTTCAAATGATTCCTCCTCCTCCTATAGTAGGTTAACTCTGCTTCCTTCTTGGGGAGAAGGTGGTGGTGGTGGTGGTGGTAGAATTTTAAGGAGGAAAGGTAGAATTTGAAAGATCTCTGTGGCTTGGACTATAGAACTTGAAACTTCTAGCACATTAATCAAACTAGCTACCAAAATGGCCTAGATTCAAGGAATGTGGAAACAGCACCCACCTCTTGATGGGAGAAGCTGCAAAAGTTTTTGGGCACTCTTTAATCTCCTATAGTTTTTTTTTCTGGCCACAATTATTTATACAGCTCTTACATGCAAAATGTATTTACCCTTCCAGCCCTCTCTCTTGTCCCCCAAAGTCTCATCAAGTCACGGTGTCAAGATTGAGGATTTTAATCTCATGATCTATATCAGGTCTCGGTGAGGCTTTTCAGATGTGAGTTCTCTTAATCCAAAGACCTGTGAAATAAGGAGATAAAGTATTTACCACTCCTGCTCCCCAATACATAATGCTGAAACAGTACTGGGATAACTAAAACACATTTCCATTTGAAAAAGCAAGGAAAAAACAGAAACAGAGAAGTCAGTGGGCTATAGAAATTATGGTGATTTCTCATTTCCCTTTGGGAACGAGTCACCACTTACCCCTGCTCCTAGAATAGTAAACAATGCATGATGATCTATTTTCATTTTTCCCTAACCATTTTTCCCTCAGTTCTTGAGTCTGCCCTCTGAGCTTTTAATGGAGATCTTGAACTCCTGGTCTGCCTTCAGAGACTGACTGATTTTCCACCCACGCTCCTCCCTTCACTCCCTCTTTTTCTCCCTCCTTCCCTTCCTTTCTCTCTCTCTCTCAATAGGGAATGACCCCTCTTTGTAGCTGTGTAATTTTCCCAGAGGCTCTGTTCATTTTAATTTCACTGTCCCATTTAGCTCAAGCTAATAGTGTTTTCATCGATAACATTCTCTTAAAATGTTCTAGTTTTCTATGATCTGATTGACGTTTCCTCCATGATCTAAAAGGTAAACCCACAATTAATTTTGAGACAGACCTCTGTTTGACGACTACATAAAAATTCTAAGGGATAATGCTCTTATGATTTTCAGAAGACCTTTTTGTTTTTTCCCGGCTATGAGGGTCTACTATAAGCAACTTAACTTTCTGAGATGGTAACACTTTTAATTTCATGTTTACCGTGAGGCCATTTGTACGAAAAATTTTTTTTTTGTGGGGAGAAGATAGAGAATAAAAATGGGTTTATATTTTAACACATAATATATAATGGGTCTCTTATAATTCCTGGAGATTTTTCTTGCTCTTTGAACTTCAGTTTATCTTACTTTATCATAGGAAACTCTAAGAAGTCAATTGACAGTTTTGACATTCTATCTGGAAAGTTCCTTGGCCAGATTCCCTAGTTCATTAGGTATATATTTTTTAATTTTCAAGTTTTTCATCTGACCTTATTACCAATTGTTTCTCTGCTATGTAATACAGGCCACCCTTTCTCCAGCCT
Source organism: Lyroderma lyra (assembly GCA_004026885.1). Classification (NCBI taxonomy): domain Eukaryota; kingdom Metazoa; phylum Chordata; class Mammalia; order Chiroptera; family Megadermatidae; genus Lyroderma; species Lyroderma lyra. The sequence goes on along the minus strand of PVJL010006165.1, from coordinate 29,981 downwards.
TCAGTAGCAATTCTTCATTGTTCTCCCAGAAACCCCTCACACTCTTCTTGCTGCCTTTATAGTTTCGTTCTACTACCTGGTCGCAAAACTAATGTCACCTGTTTTAGATTTTTTTGTCATAGCTACAGTGCACTTTTAGACACCCTTTCTGCATTAATCACTTATTGTTGTATAGCAAACCACTCCCAAATTTAGAACAATTGTCTATTAATTCTTAAGATTCTTTGGGTTGTCCAGGTATTTCCTTTGCTGGTTGCTCCTGTGCTCAGTCATGTGGCACATTCATTTGCATCTTTAGCTGGGTTAGCTTATTTACATGTCTAGAAATTAGTGCTGATTTTTCACTGGGGCACTTCAGTTCTGCTCCATATGGCTGATAGGCTAGACTAGCATCCTTACATGGTGCCTCAGGACTGAGTTTTTAAGAGGGTGATGAAAATGGAAGCTGTGAGCCTCTTGAGGCCTGGGTTCTAGAACTCAAGCAGCATTATAGCTGCCACATTCTGTTGATGAAAGGAAATCACAAGGCCAGTGCAAGTTTATGATTGTGGCAAATTGACTCTGCCTCTGGGTGGGAGGAGCAGCAAAACATGATGCAAAGGAGTATGCACATCGGCATATAATTTGTGATTGTTAAGAAGGAAGATTTTGGAGCTGATTGCCCAAGTTCAAATCCTAGTTTCATTATACTTGGCTCTATATTCTTGGATAAACTGCATAATATTTTTTTCTGGCTCAGTTTTGTTATCTCTAACATGGGGCTGATAATCATACCTATTTCAAATGGTTGTTGTTGAGTATTAAATATGTAAAGGCATGAAAGTACAAACAACACTGATATATTGCAAGTATCAATGCTTGCTTGTAATATTTCATTTGAAGCTTCAACTTTATGGGGGTTCCCTGGTGGCCTAATGGCTAGGATTCAGTGCTCTCACCACTGCAACCTGGGCTCAATTTCCAGTCAGGGAACCCTTTGCTCCCCCTCCTCTGACACACACAAAAATGAAGCTTCAACTTTATTACCTCCCATTCAGTCTCCACTCTTCTGTAGTATAGCTGCTGCTCCTACTACTCTATTGACTCTGATCCCACAAAGGTCACTAGTGGTCCCCAAATGTATTGGATTGTTTTATTATATGTTCTTCCTAATTATCCTTTCTTCTGGAACCACATTAATCATTTTCCTGATTATTTAACAAGCCCCTTAAGGAGCTCCCCTTTCCACTTCCTGCTCCTTCATTTTAATTGTTAACCAGTGGTCTTTCTGTTTGTCTACTTCACTCCTTTCTCAGTTCTCTCCTCTTGGGCAATCTCATCCAATCCCATTGTTTTAACTGTGAGCACTTATTTTTTTTATTGTTAAATTTATTAGGGTGACACTGGTTAGCAAAAATTATGTAGGTTCCAGGTATATAATTCTACAGTGTATCATCTATGTGTTGCATTATGTGTTCAACACCCAGAGTCAGTGCTCTTTCCATCACCATATATTTGAGAGGAGGGAGAGGGAGGCAAATATCAGCACATATTAATGCCATACAAATATGCATTTTTATTTCTCAACATTGTTTTTCAGCTGCATACCTGGTATCTCAACTAATATGACCTATAAGTTCTTCAAATTCAAATTATCCACCATAAAACTTGACTATCAAACTTTATTGCATTCTACATTCTAGTTGTGGGAAATTGTATTGTCATCAAACCCTACCACTGAAACAAACCATCTTGTGCTGTTCCTTGTCACCTTATTCTACATAGTTACCTTATTCCATATCCTAAACTCCAGTCAATGATAACATGTTTCTTATCAGACTATCTATCTCATGTCTCTGCTGTTGTAAGACATTATCATTGGTCTCCCTGTCTGGACCAGTAACTCGTCCTCCTCTTTGCTGACTTGGTTGCTTTTGTGCACACAGACTTATCAATGCCTCTACTCCAAAAGTTTTGGTTACGATTTACTGTTTATATAATTAATGTAATCCTTAGGGAGAATTTCATTTCCTTCACAGTCCGTTGTCATCCTATATTGCAACATTTCTACTCCCACTCCTTCCCCTGCATGGGTACATAAACTGGTTCTGAGTACTTCTAATCATTTCATAATCCAAAATTTCTTTTCCTGCTCTGTATTCTGTTTCAAGTATGTTTCTCTGCCTTCTCCACTTTCTTTTTTTGAGTGTGTGCAGATTAAATCTCACTCACTAGAATTTGAACTCCATGAGAGTAGGAGAATTTGTTGTATACAATTCTGTGTAGTTGTGTCTATTTTTGTAGCCACGTTGAATACGTGATTTTCAGTGGATGGGAAAGTTTGTGGATAGTCCCTCTAATGCTTACATATGATTTGTTTTCTTTCTCTTTTCTCGAAGAACTTTCTGTTTCTTTCACAGTTTCTATTGCAATGTACCTGAATTGCAAGTACATGGTTAATCATGTATGTTTTACCTTATCTATTAGCTGCAATTGTATCTGTGGGCAGAGCCTGTGTTTTACTCATTCAGACATCTGCAGCATTTCATGCTATATATACCACACACACAATGTTGCATGAATACTTCCCACACACCTGTTCTGTGGTTCATTCTTCATTTATGTGGTCATTGAGTAACTGGCCACCATATATGGCCAGTCCTCATGGTGACCTTCTCTTTGAAGCACTGATCATAAATAAAAAAGCATTGCAATAAATATATAAAAATATCAGTTAAATGATAAAATTTAAAAGAAAGATATTTTAGCACATGCCAGAATCATTAATAAAAGTTATTTAGTAAAAAAGTCAATGTGAAAATAAAAAGGGACGTAATGATAAAAATGTGTGAAATAATAATGCATTTTAAGTGAAAATACCAAAAATACCTAGGAATATTCAACATAGCATTATATCAATGTATGGGAAAATAATTATAAAGCCAAAATCAAAATAATGTATTCAGCATTATAAGCTAAAGAAGAATATCTTATAAATATTAGATATAATTTTAAAATATTAAGAATTGAAATTACATTATTTAGAATAGTATGTGTAATTCCATTCAGCTTTTCCCTAGTGTAGAAATCAATTTAAAAAATTGAAACATATGTATAATGATTGAAGTTTAGACTGAATGGTTTTGTTTAATTTCAGAGAAAATGTGTTCTAATAGTGTTCTCATTGGGAATACAATAACTGTATTTATTTAATCATGAAAAGAAAGAAATGAGTTGATGGTCATAACATTCCCTTGATAGTCAGGCATTGTTAATTTAAAGTAGGAAGGCAGGGATTACAGTTAATGAGGGGGTGAGCCTTCATGCAATTTAAACTGTTAAACTGTTTAACACAGAAGGTGGTAGAAATATGGAAAGAGAGTTCAAGAGGGAGCAATAGAAGAAAAGGTTGTAAATCAGTCTATGAAAAAGAAAAGAGAAAAACAGAACATTCATTTAGAGGAAATGAGAATCACAAAGCTCCATCATTTGATTAATTAGAGCAATGAAAGGTATAGAAAATACCAAATTTAGTCATTTGATAGATTGGAGGGATCACAATAAAGACATAAGGTGAATTTATTTCTCATGAGGATAATCAAAATGGATTATTAGGTACTCCTATGGCTGTTAAATACTGTATTGACTTTAATTCTGGGTACCTGAGAGCATGTCTGTTCTGATCATAGAAAGAATAATGTTATTTGTAGACCTGTATTTTCAGGCAGCCTGGAAGTGAAAATTGTATTACTCTCTAGGAAAGAATAGCCATTTTCAGAGTTAGTAGTTGCTCAGCAGAGGAAGAATTTTCCACTTAGAGTAAGTTGAGTGAAAGCTGAACAAGACTCACCAGCAGCAGTAGTGAAATGACCTGCAAAAGATCCCTTTTACTTTTCTTCTTTCATCTATTTATTCATTTATTTAATGACTGTCACAAGCTTACTATGAAATTATTTTAGCCTGTTACAATCCAGTGGTTAAATGCTGAAATTGACTATGGTCAGAACTTGAATAATTAAGGATTCTGTGACTGAACTTATCAGTGATATGTTGAAAGTTTCCTTTTATATCACATATAAGATGTATTTATGTGGCATCAAAATGTGTTTTCAGTCAGAATGATTACATTTTATTTTAAATTAACTGGTCCTGTATTAATGAGTATAGTTTACATAGAACAGACAGGGAATAGTTATACAGTAAGACCATGGGTTCTTGTAGCCAGAAAAATGCTGGCAGTTCGAACTCAGGTAGGATTGTGGAATCAGTGACTTTGCACGGTAGGAATACATTATTTTTATGTATTTTTATGTAAAGCAGTTCTTTTCCTGCCACAAAATGAAATAGACTATAAAACTGCTATCATCACGGGGCTGACTAGAGACCATGAAGATAGGCTAAGACAGTTGTGGCGTAGCACAGTTTAGGTGGAGACCAGTCATTCCCAGGTAAGAAGAGCAATACTATTATGTGTATTTTCTTATTATGGAGAAAGAAAAGTTATCTCCAGATCTATTTCCATTATAAATGCAATTGTAGAATATAAACTTCCTTAGATTACAGTAAATGTAAATTGTATTTTAAGTGTCAATCTTGTACAATTGCAGAGACAGTTTTTTTGCAACTGTTAGGGAAACTTTAGTAAGTAGAGGCGTAATTCTGCTGAGACTTACTTGAAAGAAAGAAAGTAATTAGATTAAGATAAATATGGGAAGAAAATTAAAACAGGAAGGTAATAAAAATACTTGTATCTACTATATATAGTAGACTCGCAGTTAACCAGCACCCATGGAGATTGGTAGATGCTGGATAAATACAAGTAAACTCTCCGTTAACCAAAACTCAAGCAAGCGGCACTTAAAGCAACTGGCAAATTGTTTTTGCTGGTTTGCTTAAAATTTTGCCTGTTGCTTGAGAGTGCTGGCTGCTGAGTTAATGGAGAGTCTACCATATATGTTTTGCAAGTATCTGTGAGGAAGGATTAAAAATTGCCCTATCCTATGTTAGTATGTAATTATGGTTAATGTTTCATTATTTCTGTATTGGTCTTCTTTCTTAAATTTGGTCCACAAATCTTATTCAGTCCTTTATTTTAAAAATATAAATATTTAAATAAAATATCTATGTCAGTTCAGATATATATCTTGACCAAATTAATTTGAACTGGCAACTATAATCAGCATTTTACTGCCCAGTCTTCTCAAGATAATTGAGCAGCACCTGTAGAAAGTGATATTCACTTCCTAAGATATTTAGTTTCAAACTCACATTTCCTATCTTACATAAAAGGGGGGATAATGAGTTTTCATACTCAATATGCTGTTTTATATCCATAAAAACCAATACACAGCATACGAGGGCTGTCCAGAAAGTGTTCAGCCACACAATATGAAAAATACAGGCATTTATGGCCAGATTTTTTTCCAGACAGCCCTCAGATATGCTATTATTCTTTTTTTTTGTGTCCCTGGCTGGGAATCGAACCCAGGCCACAGTGTTGAAAGCACGGAAGCCTAGCTAGCTACTACACCACCAGGGAATCCCCTTATGCTGTTATTCTTGACGTGGGTCCTCTTGTAACAATCGAATTGTGTGTGCTTGTGTTTACATGGCTAATATGAGGTACTTGTTCATATTATAGATCTGAGCAACTTTGCATTTTAAAAAATATTTGTAATAGCAAAAGTAACATGCCTAATACAAAATATTTTAAAATACAGAAATATATGGAATAATAATTAAATTCCCACGTGAAACCCCTCCATTCCCACTTCTTGTTCATAAGTAACCACTGATCCTATATCCATCTATACCTTTCAAGCTTTGTATTTACCCATTTAAAATATATTTATATCCATTTTACTGATGAGAAAAATGAGCCATAAAGAAGTTAGTAACTGACCCAAAGTCATAGAATTAGTAAGTGATAGAACTGGGAATTAAGCACGAACAGTGTTATAGAATCGGTGTTTTAACCAACTATCCCGTACTTCCTGTCTTACTTACATTTAAAATAAAAAGCATATATTTAACATAATGATATTACACAATCCTTAATATTCTGTGACATCATCTTTACATTTGTCATATTTGTGAATTCACAAAACAACCTATTTTTATTGTTTTCCAAGATTTGCATGGTATTTCAAAGTAAGCACTTGCTGTAATTAATTTCACCATACAAAGATTAATGGACATATAGGCCATTAAATTTTTTACTGTTACTTTAAAGAGTATAATGAATATCTTTATACATACATCTTTATGTATGTGGATATAAGTATTTTTGTAGGAGAAATTTATAGAAGGAGAATTGCTGGCTCAAGGTATGTGTGCATTTCAATTGACCTCTTAAAGGGCTTCATGTATCAGAACTTGGTTTGTTTTTTTTTTTTTCCACCCATATGGGATAATATCAATCATTTCAAAAGTAATGTGTAAAAAGGAAGATGGGATTTTTTTATCTGTGGTTTCTTGATAAAGAAGGTTGACCATGGACTCATGTCCATGTTAATTATTTGAATTTTGCTTTTTTGAAATATTTGTATTTATGATTTTCCTCCTTCATATTAGTTCATTTAATGGTTTTTAAAAAATTATTTGGAGGAATAGAATACTTTTTGTATACTAACCGTTCATCTGTTGTATTCACACACATGCACACTACTATTTTTCCAATTTAGTCTAGCTTATCTTTGTTTATGATATTTAAGTTTATTTATGATATTCTTACCCAGTTAAATTTGGCAATCATCCCTTCATGTTTGACGGAATATGTCTTGAGGTTCAAAAAGTTAAGTGACATGTCTTAATTTCATGACTTACAGCAGTAGCAAAGTATACATAAGTGTTTAATGTCATTGCTGACTATATTTTTCCCTACCGCGTCTTCTCTGCTATGTTTGGCCGTCTGTGTCAAAGCCTAGTCTGATTGGTAGAGCATCAGTTTGCAACTTGTCAGGTTTCTCTATTTTAATCACTCTTCAAATTAAATGGATTTTATTGCACCTGGAAATAAATAACAGCACTTAGCAGCTTTGTCTCAAAATAGATCAGACTTAAGTTATGATCCAGAAGCATGTTTTAGAGCTTACCATCGTCTCCCTTGATTGGTGAAATCTATCTGAACTTCTGAATTTACATGAAATATGAATATATGTATATACTGTAATTCAGTGAACATTTTTCAAATTAATTTTTAGTTCTGTTTGAATGGTATTGATAGACTCTTGCTGTATTTATAGGGGTTTACTTTTTCTTAAATGAAACATTTTTTCATATTCATGGGACTAGAATAATTGCATTTTGTATGTAAGAGAGCAAAACAGTTTATACACTATAATAGCCTTTCAGGTTATCTCTCTTTTGCTCAAATAGCTTTATTTAGGTATAACACACATCATGAAATTCAACCTTTAAAAATGTACAGTTCAGTGGATTTTAGCATATTCAGAGTTGAACAACCATTACCACTCATTATCTAATTCCAGAACATTTTCATCACTCTAACAAAATGCCCCATACCCTTTAGCTATCACCACCCATACCTCCCCTCCACCCTCACCCCAGTCCCTGGCAACCTGTACTGTGCTTTCTGCCCCCGTGGGTTTCAACAATACACATAAATGTAACTGTATAATCAATATGTGTACTTCTTTTATCAGTTGTATTTGATGTATACTATTCTATTAGTTTCAGTTGTACAACATAGTGATTAGACATTTATATACATTATGAAGTGATCCCACTGATAAATCTCTGAATGCCTACATTTTCCTTGAAGTATTTTGAATTAATCACTAATGAAGGACTTGTAAGAATTTGAATTGAGTGAAGGAGAAATTTTAAAAAATTAATTTTATGATGAATAGAAACAGTTTTACACTGAATATCTTTTAAATGCTGCTACCTGTCCCTTTAATTTGTTGATTTTCTTTTGACCTACTTACTTTACATGTTTTAAATGTTTACATCATATAGTATTTAGTAAGTGTTTAATAATATAAATAATGATATGAATATAAATGCAACACAATAAAGTTATCACATACTTTAATTTGTTAAAGAACAATGAAAATCACATTAAACCCTTCCTTTTCCGTAGAAAAAGCACAGCATGCACTTACGAGAAAACAGGAGAAGGATTTATTGATGTCATCTTCTTTATTATCCAGCTTCAAAATGGGTGGTTGATTTGTTTGTTGAAAACAGCTTAGCATTTCAGCTGAAAAAGGGTCAGGCTATTCAGTGAAATCTGGTCTTTGCAGTCAGCAAACAGAATTGTTAATGATCATGGCAAAGCAACTTCAGTGACTTGGAAAAAATGTTACCAGATTGCGTCTAATCAAAGGGAGTTTAGGGAAATAGGGGAGCAAGAAGGAGAATGGTGATACTTACAAGTGGCCTCAGAAGGATGGCAAGGCATTTAAGTTTTATGTTTAGCTAGAAGGAGATAGAATTAAGAGAAGCGCTTTTTAAAGATTTCTTTTTAACCCTTTTGCTGCGACGCTCATGTATATCCGAATGAATATTTCCATTCGCTGACCGTGGCATTCGAGTTTACCTCACAAGCTCAAAACATACAGATGTACATTTTTCTATATTTCTGTGTATTTCAACAATGAATAACAACAGGTATTTTTTTGCTTTAATGCAATCATTTATTTTAATAAAATTTACCACCTTAACTGTATTTACTTAAAAATAGAAATAATTCTTATAAAATTGTTATTCAGTGTAAAACTGTTTCTAAAACTTTTCTCCATTTAGAAGATTTAATGGACAACTGTCTGGCTTCTACTGTCAACAGCAGAGTTGTTTTGTATGCCTTGTTGTGTAACATTTTGTAATAATTTTTTATGTCTTCAATGCCATTCGATTCTAATTTATCTATACTTAAATCTAATAATGCCGCTAAGTATGTTTTGAGTAATTTTTGCTAAAATTCAATATAATGGTAAATTTATTACCATGTACTAAAAATGTAAAATAAAAATCATGTTACTTACATGCAGCTTGCTCAAAATGCTATTATTAAATACATAATGGTCAAAATAGCAACTTTTTATTTTTTGTGGCTTTTTGACACATTAGAAAAAATGAAGTGAATTATTCAGTGAAAGGGTTATAAAGTATTGCTGACATAATCTTATATTAGTTTAAGGTGTATATGACAGTTATTCAACATTTACATACTTGAAGAAGTGATCACCATAGTCTAGCAACTGTCTGACCACACCACACTATCACAGCATTATGAACTACATTCCCTATGCTGTATGTTACACCCTCATGACTTACTGGGTCTTTACCTGAGAGAAGCATTTTTTAAGCAGAAGATAAACTATTGATAACAAAACATTTTAGATAATGCAGAGAAAAAGATTGTTAGAGTAGAGTCACTGAGTATGTAAACTGGAGTGGGAGTCAGAGTTCTGCGAGATGAATTAGCCTTCAATGCAAGGAGGCCAATGTCTCTTTCTATTTTAGAACAAGAATGTCTAAGTCATTTGTTTCCACGTCTCTGAATCTGGAGACAAGAACAGTTGAGGAAGTGGAAAGTCAATATTATAGCACTCTCCGTTGGACAGATGAGAATTTCTTAAAATAAATATTTTTATTCTTTAAGAGGAGATTAATAATGTCATGCCTGAACTATGCAACTAGAACTCAAAAGAGTAAAATATCCAAATATTTTATGGTTTAAGTTTATTGACCTCTTCACACTTCCAGTGAACACTTTATATATATATTTTTTTGACTCAGCCTAAATGTTATCAAATCAGAATGGGAAAATGAGTTATTCACTGACATATGAAATGGAAAAAAGTATTTAAAAGTACTTTACTAATGCACGTGTTATAAAATTTTATTTCTTGATGACTTCCTTTTTTGAATTTAATTAAACTTTCCTTGAGATGAATAGCTCATTTTTATTTTAAAAATTATGTTTGCTCACTGCTCACTAGGACCCCCAGACCAATTTTAGTTTTCATTATTAATAGAATCTCAGCATATGTGATCTATATCTTCAGGTTTTATTTATTTTTTGTTGTACTTTTTATATCTTCAGATTTTAAAGAAGTGTCCATCTTTAATATGTTATTTATTTTTAGATATCATTTTAAGTACACAAGCATGTTTAGTCCTATTACTTGCTTAAAGAAACTTACAATAATAATCAACAGCATTTTTTAGAACTGATTTACTGTCTGTTTTGAGAAACAAAGGAATGCATAGCTGAGACCAATTTCTTTGTGTTTATTTTGGAGGAAACAAGAGAAGAAGAGAAGTCCTAAGAAAATTTTTGTAATACAAATTTAATTTTATCCATTTAAGTTACTTACTAAAACTTTTTGTCTGATAAGAGTAATTTCTGGATGGACATAAAGAATAAAGTATTTAAAATAAGCTTTCTATACTGTCAAATTAGAGTTTGATTTTGACACGACATAAATGCATACTTGTTCCTTCTTCTCCTCTTGGGACAAACAGCCAAGAGGATGGCACAAATGCTGTGATGACACAGTGATAAAACATCTGGTCACTTTAGCCTACTCCATCAGAAATCTAGTGATCTAGATGGTTTAACATACACACAAAGCATTTGGATTGTTTGAATTTTTAAATAAACTTAGGCAAACAATTTTTTCATCTTAAAGTCATTCAGAATAAAATGAAAGTGGGAGTGTTTATCAATTTGAGTTTTATGATTAAAATGTAAATGATTTTTTGCAATTAGAGTAAGGTGTGTGTTCTTTTTAACGTTAAATGAAAATGAGATACTCGTAACTATGAGAATGATGATTATACTAAAAATAAAAAAAGAATAGTGTAATAGTGAATACCAAAGTTTGTATACTCTGGTAAAGTTGAAAGACCCAAATCAAATTGTAGAGGTGTAGTTTACTTCAATTAAAATTAATTTAGAATTAATGCAAAGAAATGCCTGCAAAAGAATAACACCACCATCACCACTATAACCAACAATGACACCAGCACAGGTAACAATAAGCTAAGTCTCCGGTTTGCGTGAGTGTTTATTAGCAGCTAGGAATTGAGACTGCGGAATCAGGTAAATTTCAAACTCACACTCCTTTATTTATGATACCTTAAGGATATCGCAATCTTCTGGAGTGACGTTTGAAAAATGGTGCTATATAACTAGAGCTTTTATGAAAAGACTAAATGAAAATATGTGTTAAAGTATTTCTTAGAAAAGAGTGCCTGGAACGTAGCAGGTATCCTAATACTTGACTATTTTTCTGTTCTCTACTCTTGTCTAAATGTCTTTGAGTTGATTCTGCCAAGAAATAAAAGTCTTGTTTAAGGAAGTATGATTATTTTTGTGTGTGTGTGTGTGTGTGTGTAGGAAGTATGATTATTTTGTTGGGCTTTCAAAGAAAACAGAAGTCCATCACCAAATCTGAGAGTGGGAGCATTGGGAGATACAAGCCAAGAACATATTGAATTTTAGCGTAAGGCCCTATTTCCATCCATGTATTACTGACTAAAAAATAATTTTAAAAGTAAGTTTTAGTTGTCCTCATAAATTGATTCTCAATAATTTTTAAATGTCTTCATATTGAAGACTTAGTTCAAATGTCAACGTTTCTAGTCCGTCTAATCTGCGATTGTAACCTCCAATCTGTACACTATGAATCATAATTTCTAATTTCATTTTATTGATGGCAACTGTCACCATCAGAAATTGTCTTATTCATTCATTCATTTATTATTTTAGTGTCTGTCTGCCCCATCTAGGGTAAGATGTTGTGATTTTTGCCTTTCTTTTAATAGATTTTATGTATCTATTGTGTGGTGACTAGTAATGGTTGACTAAATTAACGGGTGACAAAATATTAATAATGAGTTTTCTGAGGCAGGTGATCAATGCTAATATTTTTTGTGCACTTACTATGTGCTGAGAACTATTTTAATCTGTAAATGTGTGTGTGGATATATCTGTATCTATCTCTATACATACATATACATATATAAAATATTCCTCACAATTATAGTCATGAGGTAGATACTGGTAGATACTGTTATCACCTACATTTTACAGAGGCTTAAACAAATGTAAAGAGACATAAGTAAACTTCCAAATGCTGCACTACTAGTAAGTGTGGAGAAAAATTGGAACCCAGCAGTCTTTAGGACCCGTAGGTTTAAGTGCTATGGTATGCTGTGATAATTTTGTTTCTCCTGACACAGGAATGTTTTCTGTGTTGCTATAAATTTCTGCTTAAAAGATGACATTAATCTAAAATTGTTATATATTTAAACATATTAGCAACAACATCTTATTCCCAGGAATTTTCACTACTAAAAACATGGCAACATTGACTTTCAGTAGTAAAACTTGCTGCTGATGATATTTAATAAAAACAAAAACAAAAACAAATTGTGTATTACTTTACCAAAATTTCTTTAAATTTAATAGATTCTAAAACTTCTGAGATCAGTTTCCGGTGTTATAATACCAAAATGGAATAAAATATCATTTTATGAAACTTTTAGAATATTACTGGATGAAGATAGATTATGAAGACAAATATGGATTTTAATTCTGGCTCTGACATTTATAAACCTTATTAAATTAATGTGAGTCACTAATCTTTTTGAGACTCATTTTTCAGATCTTTAAAATGGTTATAATGATATTTGACTTGTGAAGATCAAATGAGAAACATGCAAAATTCCTAGAGCATGATGGAAGCACAATAAAGGACAGATGCCGTGACTTCCCTTAGATTCTGTATATTAGGAAAGAGTAAATGGGTTAAAATTCCTCAGTATGTACAGCTTATCACATAGTTATTTTCTGAATCTTTTAGTGTATTAAATCAATTATTGATCTATACCATAAATCAGACACAGGTTACATTGTGATAGGGAGGAAAGACATTTAACAACTAATTATAATAAATATTACAGGTTGTGAGGTAATTTGAAGTAAATTACTAGTTAAATTATCAAAAAATAAGCTGAAAAAATAGAGTATTACTCTTTAGATCATGAGGTTAGTAATTCAGTTAATTTAGAGAAGACTGGTGCGTGGGAGAGATAATGGCCTAGCAAGTGGGACCATGTTTGGGCTGGAGATCTAGGCCGAGGTCAGATCACACAGGTCTGGCCCTATAGTTGGGTTAAGGATTGGAACCCTATTTGAAAGGGAATAGGAAGCCAGTGAAGTCTTAGACAAGCAGAGTAATACAAACTTAATTTATCTTTTTAAGATACTAGTTTGTCTACGCTCTCGAAAATAAATTAGAAGAGGCCAAAAACAGGAGAGAGAAGACTGGTTGAAGGATATTGCAGTATCACAATGTAGGAGATTATTGTGGTGTGGGCTAAGGTGACAGCAGTCAGGAGAGAGCAGTGGACCCATTAGAAAAATATTTTGGAGGCAGTCTCTGGGGCTTGATTACAGACCAGTTATGTATGTGAAGAAAAGGGAAGTGTTTAGAGTGCCCCATCTTAGACTCCTGCATAAATATGTGGGTAGGTGGAGAAGCCATTTATTCAAAGAGAAAAGATTAAAGGAAGAGCGTAAATAAGGACCTGGAAAAAAAAAAAGAATTTTGAGATGCTTAAGGGTAATCTAGGTGGATGTCAAATACTACTTGTTTTGTAAATCTGACGGAAGGCGTGGTCTGTTCTGAAGATAAAATTTTGGAAAATAATTAACTTATCCATGGGAAGCTGGTGAAGCCATGGAAGTGAAGAGATCATCAAGAATAGACTATAGATTGAAAAGTGAAATAGGCCAAGGCTTGAGTCTTGTCTTTGGTTTCTTCCAGCACCTGTCTCTCAGGCAAGGATTCAAGTACAAGTAATTTATTTGGGAAGAGCTGGGGACGCTGGCACAGGATTGGGGGAATGACACAGGGAGGAGACATCAGCCAGTACAAAGCTACGTTACTCAAGCTGGCTGCTGCCACTTTAGAATTTAATCCCATTTTGTCACTCTTGTAAATTAAGTAAATTATACACTTCAGAATTAACCTACGGAAGGGGCACAAGAACTGGGATATTTTTATACCAAAACACCTTTGTCATCGAGGATGGCTACTCTTGGAAAGTATTAATTACCTGACATTCTCAGTCTGTTCCAGGTGAGGACAAAGGCCTTGTTTGTTTCTAGGAAAGATGGATTTTAGCAATAAGGATATTTCGGATCAAAACGAGAAATTTTGGCTCATGAGGAAGATGGATGATTGTGAAGTTAAGGTTCACAGATAAAGTACATGCAACATTTGGACATACTCATATTGAACATTATTCATCTGGAATATTTAAGTTTAACTACTCATACTTTTTGCTTTGTTTTTTTGCTGAATCTTGCAACTGTAGTTGAAATTAACTGAAGGTGAATGGGAAATTAAAAATTAGTGACATATGAGGAGTTGATATTGGCTGTGTGTGAAGAAAGATAGACGGGGAAGGAATTCAGATATACAAGAGCATATATCAATGTTAAGGGGAAAGATGTAGTCCAGGGTAAGTAAAAGAAAGAGCAGGAGCGTCATAGATTGAGGTAATATATAGAAAACAACTCTTTCTTTTTTCCTATGTGTCTCCTTTACTTTTCAAACAGAGAATTTTTCTTCTGACACTTCTGGTCATTAAATGCGTGAAGGTTTTTCCCCACAACAAGCAATTCTCAGCTACAATTTAACTCAATTCCAGCACTATCTATGTGGAGATCATGTTAATTCCCCCAGGCTAAGGGCTCAGTCCCACAAGGCTGACCTGCCCTCCACCCCTACACATACTTCAGACGCTATAGTCACAATCCCAAGTTATCACTTGTGCTTCTAAGCAGCTAGCTGTAGACCAGAGGTTCCAACAACCCCCTTCTTGGGTTCAATGAATTTACTAGAGCAGCTCACAGAACTCAGAGAGGCACTTAGTTACATTTACCAGTTTATTAAAGGATATGATAAAGAATACAGATCAATAGTCAGATGAAGAGACACAAAGGGTGAGGTCAGGGAGGGTCCCAGTGCAGGAGCTTCTGTCCCTGTGGAGTTGGGATGCGTTACCCTCCGTGCATGGATGTGTTCTCCAACCCAGAAGCTTTCCAAACCCTGTACTATTAGGATTTTATGGAGGTTTCCTCAAATAGGCGTGATCAATTATTACTCCATTTCTAGCCCCTCTCCCCTCTCTGGGGATTGAGGATTCCAAGCTTCTAATCATGGCTTGGTCTTTCTGGTGACTAGCCCCCGACCAGGAGCCATCCAGGAGTCACCTGAGTAGAACAAAAGATGCTTCTAGTACTCTAGTAAAGTATAATTACCTTGTACTTTATCACTTGGGAAACTGCAAGGGTTTTGGAAGCTTTGTGCCAGAAACTAGGGGCAGAACTATATATACATACCTGCATACATACACGCGTATGTATATACATACACACATACATATATGTGTGTGTGCATATATGTTACCTATATTATATATATTGTTTGTATATATATGTGTATATATTCATTTTTTTTCTTTTTCTGGTATCTCCCAGGTAGGAAGGCTGGAGGATGTTTGAATCAGTTGATTCAATATCAGAAATTTTAACAAATAAGGAGTCATGTCTTCAGAAGACATAGTGCAAGTGTTTGGAGACAGGGTGAATGGGTTGTGCGGGGTGAGGAGAATGCAGGCAGTGGTCGGATATCTGATCATCAGAAGGGCTAACACTGTTGTAGGGGAATAGTATGAACAGGAATGGGAGATGAAGGATTCACAATGGGGAGAGAATGCAAATTGAGTCTAGTATAGCAAATATGTATACTAGTAGAATAAAAATTTGTAAAAATAATTGTAATTAACAGTTCTTTTTTTGTAATGTTCTCAAATGTGTATACACATAGAGACACACATATCTAAGGATAGATTATTAGTCATAATTAAAATTCAGATTTTCAGAAGTTAATCATTTTTTCTTCAAGTTTAATATTTTAAAAATTGGCAAATGAAATCCTTTTAAATACACTGAGAATAAACTAATGTCTTTAAAAAAGTTTTTAGACTGTTGAATATTTTAGCAATTTTATTTCTGTGTACTCTTTTAATGCATATATAACTGCAATAGAATTAACTATTGATTTTGAAATACCGAGTGATAATTAACAGAAGTTGTTAATGAATATAATTGTATAATGACCAGTTGAGTAAATCTCTTTGAGCATGAAAGATAACAGATACTACTCACTAGCCAGAGACTTATGGAGATATGACTGTAGTTCTGTTCTTGTGCTGTGATTAATGAGCTCTGTCTTTGGTTGCATTAAGAATTGAGTGAAAATTTAACTACTGCAGAACACATACATCACTCCAAAAAGAGGCTATTCTGTGTACAACTCCCTTGGAGATAGAGAATCTTAAGAAAAATAAGCATGGGAAAGTCAATAGTTCAATGTCTTCTAAGTAAGGCAGTCAGGTAACTATAATGAATCACTGCGTATTGAAAACTAGGAGCAAATTATAGATTTTTGAATTTTAGACATAAAAATAACTTATTAAACAAATAGTGCACCCTAATCTGAATGCATAATTGAAAAAAGAACGATAGTTCAATAAAAACCCAACATAAGTTATTCAGGCTTTATATTACTAAATTTATCTCTTTCACATATTTATATGTTAACTTAAAAAAACTAAAAAAAATTTAAGAATTAGTAGAAAAAAGGACATCTATCAACATGGATTCGTTGTATGTATTTTTATATTTTGATATATCCACTGTACACTAGGATATATGAACTTTTAATGATGTATTTTTAGCCCAAATAGAATACTACTAATAAAAAATTAAAAACTAATATAAACAAATATCAGCCAAGTGCACTTACCCTAATATTCAAACAGAATATTTTTTCTCTATAAAACAAAGTAGTTCTGTTTTGAATGACTGATTTTTACTGATTCCTCCACGATAGAACAGCAATAAACTGATTCAACTGTAATTTTAGTGAATCAGCTCTCTGAAACCATTCTAACTCACAAAAGATATAGTTACATCACTTTTTAAACAATCTCTGTTTTCTGTGTATGCCATAAAGTTGTCAGGGGTCTGGAAGTGTTATTGACACAGCCTTTTGTGATGCTTTCATAGGAAGGTGGCACCAGAATCAGTCTCTCAATACTATTGTGCCTTTTATATGCCTTTAATCTTTAAAAGGAAATTGAAACCAAAAATAATAAGGTAATCCAAACACCATGTCTATGAAAAATCAATCATTCAATTATATAACATTTAAACAAAAGTAAGTCATTGATTCATTAAACACATACAACCAAACACTAACCCCATTATTAATTCAGTGGTGAAGCCATGCTTGAGTTTTCATGATAATGACCATTTTACCTCACACTAGCAATTAGGGGGAAAATCACAAGCCAGCTCATCCATACCTCAGACAGGAGTGTGCAATCATAAATTAAAGATTGGAATACTCACCATGACTCATTTGCTTTTCTAACAAAGGACTATCAATTAATGATTATTTCCTTGAAGTAACTATAATTTTGTTAATTTTTTTCATTTTAACTATTATGGTAACATCAATTTGGGAAATCCAGAAGATTATAATACCAATTCACTTAGTAATAATTGGAGATAGCCTGCCCAATACTTACTCTCCTATAATTTAATTTATCATGTATTTATTCATCTACCCTATATTGTTTTCTGGTGCCTATTCAACTTACTGAATAAATTATAACATTTTAATGTGTTTACTTAAAATAATCTATTTTGAGTGATTATATTTTGTATGAAAAGTGAACAGATTAAAATGACCTTGTTTCATTTTATTTACTATTAACCAATGTAAAACCTATTATATGTATGGGGAAAGGCAGGTTCATGACAATAAGGATACTGTAGAGAAATTAATGATGAAGAGGAAGAAGGCTTTGCCTTAAAATCTCAAGTAGTTATTTAGTTTAGATGCCAAGACCTATGATCATGATACTTTTCTGGTATAGAGGAGTCCCAGTCATGGTGGAGAGCTTTCTGTACTGCTGTCAATATACACAATATACACTCAGCTCTAAAATCAACTGAGCATGCGCACAAATGAAAAAAACAGCTCGCTCTTGGTAGTCTGTGCTCACCATAAGTGCTATCCCCGGCTCAGCTTCTGTGTTACCGTGGAGTCCATTCCTGTGCTTGTAATCTGGGAACTGTCCTCATTTAAATCTCCCCATGTAAGATTTTTTTTTTTTTTTATCATTTTTGTCTTTATATCCAGAATATGATTAATTTCAAACTTTTAGAGTTCCACTCAAGAAATACTGTATAACATGCATTTAGACACTAATGCCATGAATAAATCTAAAATCTTCAAGCATGTGAAGAAGATTCTAAACATGCTATCCAGAATCTAGTTTTATCTGTATACCTTTCAGTAGAGTGAAAGATACCACAGAGATCAAACAATTCTGTCCCAGAAATGTTATTCCTGTTAAAGTAGAAACAAAGCACTCTGCGTGCTGAATGAACAGATGCCTCCCCAGTAAAGTGGATGTACAAGGAAGGAGTTTTCTGGACTATCTGACAGCTGTTCTGTTTGGTTGTGAGGAGAGATTTTGGTTCTGGGACTCTGACCAGGCTCCCAGAAACTTCATAAATGTGCTGACTCAGTTGGTTTCATACTGACGGCCTTCTGGCCATTGGTAGCCCAAAGCCAGGTTCTCTTTGTTTCACAATATTGGCCAGCACAATGCTGTAAGTATAAATTGGTTTCCAGCACTTGAGAAGTCAGATTTCTCATAACCATCAGAATTCTTATCTTCTCTCAAGAAACCAGAAGCACAGCAACACTAATACCACTTGCTTAATTAAAAAAAAAAAAAGCATATATATATGCATACACACACATCATCATCATCATCATCATCATCATCATCATCATCATCAGGAGCTGAGTAGGATTGATTGTTCAGAAAGAATACTTTTCTCCCACTTAGTTCAGCCTCTGTCACTCCCCAGGGTTTTCCACTCCACTGAGGCTCAGTCATCTGCAGCCTACTTCACTCATTTACATTACTTTTGGCTGCTACTGGCAACCAGTTTGACCCCTTACCGAGTTAAGTCTACAATGACTGGCTGCAGTTAGGGGCTGCTTTAAGGGTTTTACTTCAGGTCCCTTTTATTCGTCCAGACTAAGAAATTCTTGTCTGTTTGCTTTGTCCTTTGGCAGTTGGATATTGTTTATCCTTTTCTCCACTAAGACCAATGCTTGTCCAAATATGTTTGTGTCTATTTTAATGTCTTTTATGTAATAAAGGACAAGTGAAACAAAGAGAGATTTAAACTTTATTTTTAAAAATAACAAGCTGATAAAAGGTCACCTTCTGATACCAGGGGTACAGATTAACAGACAGTATGAAATTCTGAGCACTAGGACCATATTGTGTGTGTACATGATGTCTACTCTTAATTTTTGTCAAGACCTTATTGTTGTGGCATATCTCACAAACAGTATGTTGGGAAGCATATTTAATATTAACCACTTCTGCTTCCCTTATTTTACTATTTCTCTTGAAAACCTCCTCTTTATCTGCCTTAGAAAATTAAGTAAAATAAAATGACATAAGGGTGGTGCAAGAAACATTAAGTACTAAATATCCAGAAATAACAAATATTAACATAGAATCAATTTTACTTTACATTGAAGAATCACTTGATCACTCTCCAGGCTATTTCCCTCCCTCTCTCCAGTGAGTCACTACTATAATTAATTTGACATGTATTTTTCCAATGTTCATTTTCACATTTTTATTATAGAAAAATACATGTATATCATAGTGTTAATTTATGGATTTAAATGAATGTAAATTCTCATATGCATAATTAAGCAAAATACTTTTTATCATTCAATGTCATGATGTTTTAAAATGTATCCATAATAATATGTATAGATTCAGTTTATATATTTATATTTGTATAATATTCCATTATATATTATACAGGTATATAGTTCTACATTTACACACACTTATATGTATACCCTATTGATAGACTTAATTTTACCCCAAATGTTAGCTATAGCAATTCTCCCTGAAAAATATTTTTCCATTTCTTTATTTCCAATTATTTTGAGTCATTTTGTTTCAAGTATAAGTGTTACAAAGAGCATGAAACTGACTTTGAGTTTCAATTTCATTGGATTAAATTTTTCTTAATAAGTTATATGGGTGTCTTTATTTTTATTTATTTCTAACATTAATTTCTAACTTCCGTTTTTGCTTTTCTTTGTCCTCCTACCTTCTGTTTGATGACCAAATATGTATCCTTTTATTCTACTTTTTAATCTATTGGTTTAGATGTTTTAATATTATCCTGTTACCATTAGTGTTTTTAAGGTTCATATTTGACTTTGAGATGATCAATACCTTTACTCCCTCAAATGCTATTAATAACTTAGAATGCTTTAACTCTGAGCTTCTTAATTCCATCTTCTGTATTACTGTTTCTAAATGTTCATATTTTTAGTTCTCCCAAATTAGCTTTTTATAGTTAGCATTTATTTAGACATAGTAACTTGTTAATAATTATTTTCTAGATTAATTACTTTGTATCTCACATATAAAGGCAAATTTGAACAGTAAAGGCTTTCCTGAAAATAACTATTGAAGGAACTAATACTATTTGGAAAAAATATGTAGAAGGAAATGAGGAATTGCAGGAAGGGATGATGAGCAAAGAAATTGTTTAAGGTGGATACAGGTTTTTAGTAAAATTTCACTTTTTATTTTATGGGAGTCAGAGTGAATGTGTTCTGTACCTTTCCTGGTTTTGGTTTGTGGAATTATTAATTAATTTGTGGCTTCTCTATCAGATATCTTTTGTTTGTCTTTTCAGATTTATCCTTAACTTCCTCCCTTCTGCTTTCTACCACAGATGTCTGACCTGTATAGATTCACATCAATGGATTTCTCAGTTTTCTGGCTCCTGATTGTCTGTGTCCATGGGGAAACAACAGCAGGGGAATGGAGGGAGGAACAAAGGTAGGGTGTTTATTCCTCTGCATCTCTTACTGAGGGTTGACTGTGCCTGAGTGGGTCCTTTAGTTCGCTTCTCTCTGCAACTACCCACTTACCCTTAGGCATTAATCACGTCTACATTGTAATGTCCTCTTTTGCCTGCTGTCTCTAGCCCTCAGTGACTATAGCATTCCTTGTGGTTTTGTAGACCTTACTGAGACCTTTATAATTGATACATAAATTAACACTTTTTGAATTAGTATAATTTGCACGTAATATTTATTTCTGTTGGGATAAATCATCTTGTAATCCTTTTGGTGATTTTTTTCAGTTATTTGAATATAAATGAAGCCTATTTGTGATAGAGCACAAACATCAAAGAAATATAAAATTCCACCTACTAAATTAAAATACTCTATATCTTTATTTCTACTCAATTAATTTGTTATGCTCGAAGACCAGTAGTTCTGTGTTTAGATCTTCCTATGCATTTAATTATTTGTCCATTTCTCTTAATAAATAGACATAATTATCATATATTTAAACATACAGTCATGATTCATAAATTCTTTTGAATATGACTGTGTGACTTTCACTTACCTTATTTCCATTTATTTTTCATACTTGTGTAATTTTCTTAGGTATTAATATTTTTATGTATGTATTTTTCTGTTTTGACTCACATGTATTTTCCTAAACTTTTATTTTGACAATTAGCATCTTGTTTGTTTAAATTTTTGTATTGTAAGTAGCACACAATCTGCTATCTGTTGCTTCTTCTAGCAATAATATTATAGCAACAACACAAATAAGACTCCTATGTACTGGACTGTTCTAAAAACCCTTATTTAAACTAACTGAATCGTCAGGTGGGTATATTATCACCTCTCTTTAAAAGATGAGAAAACTAAAGTCCAGAGTTTTGTTTTATTTATTTATTTAAATTAAAAATAATTTTTTTGATATTATAGTTGACAGTCAATATTACATTAGTTTCAGGTGTATCTTGTAGTGGTTTGACATTTATATAACTTATGAAGTGATCCCCCCTCATAAGTCTAGTATCCACTTGCTACCATACATAGTTATTACAATATTTTGACAAATGATATTGGAATGATCAATACTATTGTAATTGTGAAACCCACTTACTGTGCATAAGATATTGGATTGGGAGACTCATTACTCCTGAGTATCAGGAAAAAAAGTTAGTACAAATTATTGGAAGACAAGCTAGGAAATGAAGGTTTCTGTAATCTTTGAAAAGCTGATGGTTTAAAAAAACAGCACACATCAGAGGTCAGCAAACTTTTTCTGTGAAGGGGCAAATAGTAAATATTTTTAGCTTTGCAGGCTACACCAACTTCATTGCAACTACTCAATTCTGCTGTTGTAGCACAAAAGCAGCCATAGGCAATATATAAATGAACAAGTATTGCTATATTCCAATAAACAGTTTTTTTTTTATATTTTACACAAAACAGGTAGTATTTCATAGTTAGTTGTCCCCTTACATAGAATGAAGGGGACACATCTATAGTCTTCTGACCTGTGGTGTCCATTGACATGCATGGTTTTAATATGGTTATAGCTCACTATTGATTAATTGAACACATATTCTTGAGTCCCCATTTTACATCAGGAAATGTGTCCGACCTCAGAGCTTCCTTTAAATAGTTCCAGAGGCAAAAGCCCATGTTTGAAGTGTTAATCCAACTTAAAGTAATGCCTCACATGAGGCTCTGGAGAAGTAGCTTTCAGATCCCATATACATAACAGATGACCTGATGGCAATAGAAGTCTGTTTTCTGATTTCCAAATGTACATAATCTGTGTCTGATTTCTGTCCTGGAAGTTCGAATGTACCTATCCTAGAATCTATGTTCAGATCCATTCTAACAACTAAACCCAAAACCACCTTCTCCTTCACTCTACTAGATGTTTATTTTGCTTGCATTGTGGTGTGTCTGTTGTCTTCTATATCTTAACAAAAATATGAACATATGCTTATATTTAAACTTAGTAAAATTTCTGTATCATCTTGAAATGCATGCACTATTGTTAACTCTGAGTTTACATAGTTGACAGTCCTTATTAAGCTAAGAAAAAAACTAGTTGCAGTTGAGCCTTGAATTTTCTTAAACCTTTGGATTTTGCTGGTATGCTTAGAGAACTCTTCTTCCATTACAGCCACTAATCTTGCCATTAAAACTGTGGATATAAACAGACTCACAGAAATCTATATTGAGGGTCATTGAGGGAACTAGTAATTGTTTTCATCTCCACTTCAGAACCCCTTATCAACAATAATGGTAAACAAGTGCCAGTCTTTAGGTCAAAAACAGAAGCTTCTATTTTGGACATGTACATACTTTTGTTTTCTTGTTTTTGTTTTTTTTGTTTTGTTTTGTTTGTTTTTTTTAAATTGTTTACCCACTAGAAGCCATTTCCTTTTATTTATTTATTTATTTATTTATTTATTTATTTATTTAGTATGTGGGTATTTCCCTGGCTGGGAATTGAACCCAGGCCACAGCATTGACAGCGCCAGCGCTGAAGCCTTAAGTCTCTACACCACCAGGGAACTCCCCATTTTTTCTTGTTTTAAAGATAAATTTGTAGGTTGGTTTTGTTTATTTGACTAGATGTATATTCTTGGTGCTTTCCATTTTCCTCACCTTGCTGATAAAAAAGGTCCCATCCCCGTTGATTCCTGTGTTATACCTCATTGATTCCCCATCTTTGGACAGTATTTATATATAGATTACAGATTTTCAATTCATATTGTCTTGTTGGGCTTATGGTTTATTGGAAAGATAATCATTGTTTCCAGCAGATTGTGAGAGGAGTAGTGAGCTACTGGATTCAAGCCTGTCATCTAAATCTTTATCTGTCTTCTTTATTGGGTATAGGGATCAGGGGCATTGCTAAAAGAAAAAAAATGGTATGTCTTCTCTGGTGAAGAAAGCAATTAATCACTCAGCAAAATTTCCTGTCAGGTATAAATAAGAACAGGAAACTCAAGAAAAATGAAAAATTCACAGTAGTGTTTCTCTATTTTATAAATAGCCCATGTATGGTTTGATATTTCCTGGTTGTTTTATTTTCATTATTTGTAGTTCATATTTTTTAAAACTTTGATATAAAACAGTCACTATTAAAATAGTAAAAATTTAGTGCATTTGTAACTATATAAGCTCTAAAACAAAAATTTACTATCAGCCAAAAAAGGAAAAATAAAGCCACTGCATTACACCTGAATCTAAGTTACACAGTTACAATTTATTGCTCTGAAAAATAAAGCAAATGCTAAATTCATTTACAATAACATATGTAGCCACACGCTAAGTGTCATTTCTTATAGCAGCATAAAATTTAGTTATTACTGATACCACATGAATCAGTAATTAGAACTTGTTTAAGGAAAACCCCAGAATGGTTGTAGCTATGCCCATATAATACAGCAAATAGCCGTCTAATTGCATAGCTTCCATTCAGGTTAATTGTGGTACAGGCACTGGCTTAGCTGCTCTACTGTGAAGTTGACACCTACAGTAAACATTGCATGGCTGAAGATTAAGTGTTACTTAATACTCACCATAGATTCAGAATGACTCAATACAGGTTAATTAAATGTTTCTTTAGTATATTAAGCTTCATCTCACCAGGAAGAATTTTCCTTTTTTCTCATTTTAGTTTAATTATTGATGTTGCTCTACTCCAAAACATTGGGCACTTAAGAAAAAATATTATAGAAATATTACTCAAAAAATGTGTTTCTTAAAAAGAAAAAAATCATTGAAATATTGGAAATAAAGGTCTGATTGTTAAGAGGTACTTATTGCAATTGTTGGATCTAAAGGTTGTAAGTGGACTGTTAATTTGCTTATAACAAGAGGGCCACTGTGGGCTTTCCTGGGTGTGGACTAAGATGACTTTAATAAGAGTAGAGTAATGCTTGCCTAGTAGAAATTACTAGAACTTAATTTTTTGTTGTTTGTGTTTCAGAATGCCTTAATTTAGGAATTTTAAAACTGGAAAGAAAGTAAGACCCATTTACTTCATAGAAGAACTTTTGTTTCAGACAGGTTAAGCAGCATGTAGGAGATATGAACAACCATCTCATGGGGGTGTGGGGGATCCAGTTAGTATTTGTCTGGCTGTACTATCTCTACGAGTGTGCGTCTTATCATTAATTTGGGAAGAACTTACCTATTTAGGATGGAAAAGTTTGTCATTACTATTTATTAGAGAGTGTGTGTGTGTAGCAAAGTTGGCACAGTAATGGTTTACTTAGCTATCCTGGAAATAGAACTCCTGTCATTCAATCATTAACGAAATGTTCATAAAAATAAATATATGTAATACACATATAAGTTACAAAGGAAAATACTAAAGATACTACTTTCCCAAATTTAATTGTTTGAAATACAAATAAACAACTATTTGTGGATGTCCCTTGGGACCGTTTTGATTTCTATTTAAATAATTCAGAATTCAATAGTTTTACAATTGTACATAGACCATAGGATGTCACAGTTCACTTCCTATAATAGGTACATGTGAATCAAAGTAACTGTGAAAGAAAAGGTGTCTGCAAGAAGGAAAATTCTAATGATGTGTATATTGTAAAACAAATATGTAGGTAATTAAAAATAAAGTCAAATAGTAGAAAAATAATCATTAGGTTTTGACATAAAGTAAAATGTTTAAATATTAAAGTAGCATGACAATTAATTTGCATAATAACATGAGTTTTGTTCCGTGTTATTTCAGATATTCTCTGTGGAACTCCCCATTAAAGCCCCCAGAGTAAATAGTGACCTTATTTCGTTTCCTCTATATGTACTCTGACTTTCTAAGAGAAATCTTCTGCAAGTTTTAATGGACTGATAACTTAAAATTTTTTTAGTCTTTTACTGTAATAGCTGTGTCTTCATGATGGCAGTTTTATATATATTTCATGTAATGTATACATACCTATGTGTGCAGGCTTCCTTAATCTTCACAGTGAGTAGTCATAGCTTCCTTTATCTTTACTGATCATGACTAAATCTGTTGTGGGGGATTAACCAAGAATTCTTAGAGAAATCTTTTGTCTCTCTATAGTTGTACAGGGTCTGTTGTGCTTTCTTCCAATGCCCCAGTTGACAGAAATTGTAGAGCAAATGCAGTCTGCATGAGACCCTAACAAAGCCGCCTCAGGTACTAACAAGTGCAGTTCACTGAATACATCACAGAGTTTAGTAAGCCCAACTTTGTAAGATCTATATAAGCCTTAAGTGCACTTTATTCTTTGTGGAAAATGCATTAAAAGAATTTTCATACACTAGTTCTTTTGAAATTCTTCTGGACTATATTGCTAAATTTATTCTCTGTACTAACAAATAAATTAATTACTGTACTTCCTTTATAAAACTTGATTTTTTTTTCTACTAATGCAAGGCTGAGAAAGAATACAAAGGCTTTTTCAATTATTTATACCTTATTAGTTTGTTAATATACTAGGATTTTAGGGTGCTGTTGATAGCTGTCTAGTTAGAAAGGTAACAGGATACATTGACAGCTAAGCCATTTGTTTCAAAACTATACATTGGCATTATCACAGCATGCCACTTTTGACTGTATAGAACTCTGTTTACAGTTATATCTCTTAGACATGGTTGGCCTGAGATCTTTGGTAGTTCCCTGGCTGGGAATCAAACCCAGGCCACAGCACTAAGAGCACTGAAGCCTAGCCACTGCACCACCAGGGAACTCTGACCTGAGATCTTTGTAAAAGAGCTGTTATTATTGTTGTGTTGCAAGGAGAAGAGATGTGCTGTATCAGTTTTCTAATATTCCATTGGAATAAGAGTAGCAGAGAAGATCTAGCTTTGTCAGTGCTAGCTGAGTGGATAATGAAATTACTGGCTCCAATTGTTTATTTTTCTTGTGTCTGTGGCCTTTGCTTATATATTTGCATGAATATGCATCATGGCTATGACATACTTCCCATTCAATGACTTTTGTGCTTATGGAGTGGACAGAAATGATCATATGCCAGTTCTGAGTCCAGGGCTGGTCTGTTTGTCCCCTTGTGTCTCTGCCATTGCCAGAAAACAAACAGACAAATACATGAAAAAAAAAATCCAAAAAACAACAACAACCAAAAAAATTGCTGGGTTAATTTGCTAGTCTTAGGAAAGAGATAGACTTGTTAAGCAGAGGCAATGCCCCTGCCCAGCCTAGCCTAGATTAGCTGATACCCCTCCTCACCCCATGCCAACTGCTAGTTACAAGGAGCATGCCCACTCAAGGTTACTACAGTCAGAGTGAATACAACCCAAATGAGCCAACCTTCAGCCAAAATGTAGTTCTATGACAATAAAGTGTCATTGATATAATACTTTATGTCGTGGGACTGTTTGTTTTACAACATTTTTGTAGCATAGCAAAATAATGATCTAAATAACTATTGTATCCATTTCTGTATATCCACTCTTTTATTGCTCTGTCAGTGCTTCTACCAAGTAAGCCAACCTTCAGCCAAAGTGTAGCTCTATGACAATAAAGTGTTATTGATTTAATACTTTATTTATGTTTTGGGGCAGTTTGTTACACAGCATTTTTGTAGCATAGCAAAATGATGATCTGCACAAACTATCTATTGTATCCATCTATCTATATCCATGTTTTTATTGATCTATCAATCCTGCTATCTATACAGAATGTAAGATTCATTAGCAAAGAACCTTTGTTGTTGTTATATCAACAGTGCTTAGACATTGCACATAACATGGAAGTAATAAATATTTAATTGTGGCATGAATGTGCCAGCATAAAAATCATTTTCCAGTTGTTGGGAAGCGAAAGACAAGTATAATCCCCAGACTAACAAAAAAAGATTTAGACCTCCACGATAAACTGAAATTAAGTAGAGTCAAATTGTGAAGAAATTAAGAGAAGAAATTTGGGCAGAAATTTCAAGGGTGGGAATGTATTTTTATATACTGGTCCTTTCTAGGATATCTAACAATGACAAATAGCATTAGAAGAAAAATCTTTCTGAAAGTGAAGTGCACACTCCAAGATACAAAAATGCACCCTTGTTACAATAGCAGGTTAGAGTACTGCAGTGAGAGAATATGGCAGCAGAAGTCAGTGGACCCAATTTGGTTTAAATAAATAAAATAAAAAAGAAACAGAAGTGGAGTTCCAAACTGAATTGCAAGTAGAAGTGTATTATATACACCTGAAGGAAAAGGTTGTGATAACTAACCAGCCTTTATATGTGGAATTATATTATTTTAACTATATTTAAACCTATTAAAAATGTCTATTTCCTATGATTCAACCCAACATACTCCCCTATCTCCATCTTTCACTCAGGAACATTCATTTAGTATGATAATCAAAAGGAATTAACACAGAATAAAAAGACACAAACTGGGATAAGAAAAACAAGAAATATAGCAGAAAAAATTTACCACTGAATAAGACTAATGACATTATGTTGGATATTTGCTATTTGTTCTTCCTGACACATGCTTCCCTCTTCTCTAATCTGATAGGTGCTCATGGAGAATGGTATTTGCAAACGTCCTCAGCAGTTCTCTTCTTCAGGTTGAGCTTGGTCAATGGGGTTGGTGAGAGTACTGGCAGGAGATCTATGGGCAAGAGAAGGTTAAGGTCGGGATATTGGTTCTCCTATTTTTTTCTAGCCAGGACATGGGTGTGCTGTGTTTCTTCACTAAAGATGACGGCTTCTGATAGGTAAGTATTTCGTACAGTTACTGCTATTTCTCTGGGTTCCAGTAACTGTTCCCTCCTTTTAGGCCTGGGTGGGATAGTGATGCTTTCCACTGTTGCCAGCCGTAAGTGCTTAACTATCTTTATTTACTTGCTGTAATAATCTGTTTATTAAATCTTCTCAGTTGCATTGTCTTATTTGAGTAGATCACATATTCTTACTGAGAAAGATAGAAGGTAATAATATAAAAGCTGGTAGAAATCCTGAAAGCAGTATGGAAAAATAGAGACAAAATGAAGCAAATGAATAAATGGAGTTCTGGAGCTGTATCAGAAAAAGTGAAAACAGATAAAATTGAGCAAAATATTATTACATAATAATAAATAAAATCTTCAGAATATGAAAGAAGAAATAGAATAATGTAAACAAGAGTTGATCTTAATTCTTAGGAGATCAGGTGGAGAGTAACAATGTAGAACAAAATTACTTA
This sequence comes from Lyroderma lyra, assembly GCA_004026885.1. NCBI lineage: Eukaryota > Metazoa > Chordata > Mammalia > Chiroptera > Megadermatidae > Lyroderma > Lyroderma lyra. The sequence goes on along the minus strand of PVJL010006165.1, from coordinate 783 downwards.
ATAATGCAGTACTAATTGATTTATATATACATATAAATCAATGTGTATAGATTGATGTGCATATATATGTATACAAATATATAATTGTGCATATATAATATATAAAATGTATAAGTATAAATATGTGTATAAAACTTTATTAAAATTGATGTTGTAATTTCTTTGAAGACTACATTAATAAAATTGATCACATTTACACCAATGATAAAGTTTCAATATGTATTAAGAAAAAAAATAATACAGACACTATACTGAGACCACAGGTCAATAAAAATAAAAATAGTAACATAATCGGAAAGCAAATTTCACACTAACTCTATATTTTTAATACTATATTTTTAAATAAGTCCTGGTTCATGATGCACATGTAAAACAGTATCATGGAATACCTAGTAAATAATGATAATAAATATAAAAACACTATATTTAAGAATATATGAACTTTCTCTAAAACAATACTTGGAGCAAAATAACCTTCAGTAATCAGAGGAATATATAAACATAAAACAATGACAGTGTATTTATTTATTTAGTTTTTATCAAAATTATTAGGGTGACATTGGTTAGCAAAATAATATAGGTTTCCACATACACATGGAGATTAAACAACAGCTTATTAAAAAGGGACTGGATAAAAGAACAAATAAAAGATGAGATTAAAAAATATATAGAAACTAATGACAATGAAAATACAACGTATCAGAATTATTGGGACACAGCGAAAGCGGTAATAAGAGGGAAATTTATATCATTACAGGCCTATCTCAAGAAACAAGAAAAATC
>PVJL010006164.1:0-96518 GCA_004026885.1 Lyroderma lyra | reverse complement strand
CATGGGAGAAGTGTCTGTTTAGTTCTTCTGCCCACTTTTCAATTGGGTTGTTTGTTTTTTTGTTGTTAAGTCTTATTAGTTCTTTATATATTTTAGATATTAGACCCTTATCTGATGCGTTATTTGCAAATATTTTCTCCCATTCAGTTGGCTGTCTCTTTGCCTTGTTGATGGTTTCTTTTGCTGTGCAGAAGCTTTTCATAATTTATTTGCAAATGCTTTTTATGCATTAAGAATATTAACTTTTTCTACCATATGTGCTTAACTAGTTTCCCCAATTTTTTATTGTTAAATTTATAGGGGTGACATTGATTAGCAAAAATTACATAGGTTCCAAGTGTACAATTCATTATAGGGAAACCTGGGAACAGGGGTTTTCATTTTAGCTGTTTTGGGTATCTTTTGATGCACTGAAATTTTCAGTTTTCTTTTACTTTTTTTGGGGGGGTAGTTCCCTGGCTGAGAATCAAACCCAAGCTGTAGCGTTAAGAGCACCAAAGCTTAGCCACTACACCACCAGGGAACTCCCTTTCTTTTACTTTCTTGACAAACTAACATAGGTAAAGTCCACAACTGATGACTTCATTATCTAGATCAGCGGTTCTCAACCTGTGGGTCGCAACCCCTTTGGGGGTCAAATGACCCTTTCACAGGGGTCACCTAAGACCATCAGAAAACACATATCAGATATTTACATTACAATTCATAAAAGTAGCAAAATTACAGTTATGAAGTAGCAACGAAAATAATTTTATGGGGGTCACCACAACATGAGAAACTGTATTAAAGGGTTGCGGCATTAGGAAGGTTGAGAACCTGATCTAAATCCTCGATGAATCCATTTCTATTATGTTTCTTTTTCTCTTGGTTTTGAACATGTCTTGTATCCTAAAGGTCTCTGTTACTAATACCAGACAGTATATATGAAAAGTTGTAAGGAGAATTTATATTTATTTCTGGTTGGCAGCTGAAAACTAGCAATTTGAGATTTCTTTAATTCTGATTAAGATTAAAATTTGACATCAGTCCCTAATAGGTCCAGTCTATTTCTGGTTTACTCATATGGTATAGCCTTTCAGATTATAACCCAAAGACTTAGGGGCTTACCAAGGCCTCCTGGCTTGATGAGATTTGAACTTCAATTCTGTCCTCCTATCTTTGAACAGAAAACCTGGAAAATAGCACATTACAGTAGTGGAAAGAAGTAGAGTAATACTCAGTTTTTGTCCTTTAACTGCCTATTCTAGGTTAGGCAGATGTCACTAGGAAAAAGCAGCCCCAAATGAGCTCAGATATGTCCCTATGCTTCCATGTTTCCCAAAAAGAGAGAGAGAGAGAGATCTTGTTCTCAGCAGTAAGTTTATATCAAGGTTATACTAGGTTTATCACCTAGCTCATCATTACTGTTGACTCCTTATTTTAAATATGTACTCACATTCTCTCCCATTCCCCCTCCCTTCCTTTTAGAGTTTTTTTTCTCTTCTTCTACTGGTTATTGTTATTGAAACAAAGCTTCAAGATAAAGCCATATCTTTATTCATGACACTTATTTCTGTCCTTCACTATAAGGATGAAAATTTATATTCCATTTTTATTCTGATTGTATTAACCTTTAAATGTTAAAAAGAAAAAAAAAAGCCCAGAGTTAAAGTTTCTATGTCTTTCTCACAAGAAGATAAAAATTGTATAATGCTTTTACTTGATCCTTTTCTACTCTACTTCTTTCCACTACTGTAATGTGCCGTTTTCCAGGTTTTTCTGTTCAAAAATCTGGTTCTAAAATTACAGGTTCTTATTTTTAAGTTTTTATATTTCCTTCTTCTATTCAATAACCCTTTTTAATCACTATATTAAACTCTACAACCACAATTCAAACAATTACTTAGATTTAATTATAATTCTTACTGGTTTTATTGCTTACCACTAATTCTTGGAGACCACAGGTTTTTGTTTTATTTTTTTTTCTTTCTTGAATTACTTTTCTGACTCACATTGACTGGAATAATTTCCTCAAGTACATTTTTCTTACAGGAAATATAAGTTCTTGCATATTTAAAGTTGCCTTTTCTTCCCCCAACATATGAATGATGGTTTAGCTAGGTACTCGTATAGAATTCTTGGGATACAACCATTCCCCTCACAAGCCCACAAAAACATAGATCCATTTCTTCCAGTACATAATATTGCAGATTAGAAATCCAATACCAGTTGGATTCACTTTACTTTGCATGGAACTCTCCCCTAGAAATTAACATAGTTCTTGCCTCTCTTCAGTCCAGTCTTCGTTCAGATTTAACCTGCTCAGTAGGGATGGGATGTTTCTAACAAACTCTTTAAATTGCAATTTTTTTCACATAACCTCCATCCCACTTCTTTACTTTATTTTCTTCCATAACACTTAACCTCCTAACATACTATGTAACATTGCTTCATTTGGTGTATGTTTCTCTCCACCAGCATATATGGTACAAAAGGGTAGAGAGTTTTTTATTCCCTTTAGCTTTATTGTTCCCATGAGAACTAAACTGACTCTAAGCATGAGCATCAGTAGGCTGATTTTTTCATTGTTACGAATGCCTCTGATTAATCACCTAGTCCTAAAACTTTCCTAGGGGTAATGTAAGCAGAGGAAATGTAAAGAGAATCAATTTCTAGATCCTTAACTTCCAGAGATACTTCTTCCCAATAATGACGTGCCAGAGAGTGTGCTATTGTTCATATCGGCCTTTCTCCCACTTTTTAAACAAAGGCACACCTCTCACCTGTTCAAAGTCTTACAGTGAAGCATTTCTTTAAGTGTAAATTAGGGTAGTGGGAATGATAAAAATTATCATATAAAAACTTTGCCTCTTCCTGTTTCTGTTTACTGACAAATTAAATAAATAAATAGAAATGAAAATGGAATATTCTGGAAGAGTTCCGAAAAAAGGTAAAGAAAGAATCCATGAGGTATACTGAATACTTAAAGAAAAAGGCTTCCTTCCATATATAACAGAAATAATTATTTTCAACTAGTCTAATATTCTTTTCTAAGATTTGTTATTATTCATAAAGAAAGCACCTAAAAATTAGCTATTAGTTAGCTATTGCTGCACAATTTACCACAAACTTAGCAGCTTAAAACAACTCACATTTATTATTGCATGTTTCTGTGGGTCAGGAGTCTGGCTACAGTTTAACTGAGTCTTCTGCTTACAGTTTCTCAAGGTTGCAATCAAAGTGTTAGTTGGGCTACATTTTCATCTGGAGATCTGATTGGAGAAGCATTCACTTCCAATATCACTCAGGTTATTGGCAGAATTCATTTTCTGTGGTTGTAGGACTGAAAGCCTTTGCTTCTTGCTAGCTGTCTGCTGGCAGCAGCCCTCAGCTCCTTCAGAATGTCATCAACATTAGAGGCCACCTGCAGCTCCTTTCCACATGAGCTTCCTCAATATGGCCAATTACTTCATCAAACCGGCAAAAGAAGGCTCAAGAGTGACTTTACTAGCAAGAGTCTTATATAACATTCCATAGTCACAGAATCACTTCGCATCATCTTTGCCATATTCCTTTGGTTAGAACCAAAAGGAGAGGATTACACAAGGACAGGAATTCCAGGTGGCAGGATCATGGTGGGAGTTACCTTAGACATGGTCTACCACCATGAATAACTGACTCTTAATGTAACCATAATGTTTTCTTGAACTACTAAGAATTTAAAGACTCAATGGATAAAAAATTATACATGAAACTTTACAAAGTTTTTTTAGACTTGGAATATATTATTCAATATGGAATTATACTCCATTTTTATCAATCATATAAGGAAATATTTACTTCAATTACAATCATCCTGATCTTATTTTATCTTAAAATGTTTAGTATTTTCTACTTACATTTTTTTAAATGATAGTGGCTGAGCTGATTATTTTTAATAGTACTATTTAGTTTTCTTTTTCTTTAAATACATAGGAAAGCTCGATCATGATGGCTAACAAAATTAATGACGGTAATTTTAATTTTATATATGACTCTTATTTAGTTAATCTCAAAAGCTTAATACCAGCATCTGAGCATACTTTCTATCATCCTCACTACCTTATAAATAAGTAGTATTTTAAGCTACAAGTTACATTACATTATTATAAATTAAGTAATGAGAAATAGACTTTTGATTTATTATCTCTTTATAACTTGTTATAGCACTGATGAATTAACTATGTTAGGTCTGCATCATTTAAATCTTGACTGCTTTCAGTAATCTATCTTATAAAATGTATCCCATAACTGTTTTCTAGTGTTTTCTATACTATATTTGAAATGCATAACACATATATTTAAATTGAAAAGCAAGGTCAGACTTTATCTGATTGACAGGATGTCTGTCTAGGACTAATGGGACTAACAAAGATGATTAGTTTGCCAAATAGACCCTCCTACTATCTAAATAAAGAAAATTTTCAAGTCCAAGATTTAGATGTAAATATGTTTAAATTATGTGATAAGATAAAAGCATTTTATTAAACATGTTGTAGTAGCAAAGATATAGGAAATAAACTATGTTTCAATTTTCCCAGTCTTTTTTGGGTATATTGGGTTAATCAAGGTATCTCAAAGTGAGAGAGTAATACATGTAATTAACAATCATTAGGTAAGTCTTGATAAAGGCTTTTGGATATATTTCCCAGAAATTTGAGAAATGAAATGCCTCTGATGACTGGGTAACAAATCATTTTGCAAGTTATGTAGTTTCAAATTCATTTTTTTCACCAATTTCAGAGCATCTAATTGTCAGGTAATAGATGAGTTTATGTAATTATTTATTATTATTATTTGGGGCACATAATTCAGAAGTTCAAGTGTTAAATGGCATTGTTATTATATAACTCCTTCCATTTTTGCTATGTATTTATATGAATAATATTTCTTAGCATATTTACCCATAAAAATAAGAAGTAGTAAAATTAGTACAAAATGCTATCTTATTCTAGCAATAAGCATCAATCATTCATAGATACATGAAGTAATTGGGGGGAAAACGCTAGTTATTTCATAAGGAATTGAATTTCTAATAAAATTTTACATTTTATACTTTATCAAAATTCATTAACTTTGTTTTTTTATTATGTACTAAAAATGGTTATAATAACTTGACCCAAAGGAAAATTTATTAACTCTCAGAACCTTATGGTGTTTGTCAGGAAGACAATTTTAAAATTTGATTATTTTTTCAGAGCAGGACTGACTAAACAATAAAAGACATCTATGTTTAAAAATGTATTACATGAGGGTTAAATTCTGTGGAAGAATTAAAATGGAAATGTGAATTCAAGGAGGAAAAAAGAAATATGCAAAAATTCCAACCATTTTGAAAAAACTTGTTCATGAATATGTAAAGACATGGTAGTGAATATCAAATCATTATAGTATTTAGATTCCACTGGACACTTCTTTATTGTTAAATATATTGCAGTGACATTGCTCAGCAAAAATTACATAGGTTCCAGATGTACAATTCCACAGTGCATCGTCTGTATGTTGCATTATGTGTTCACCACCCAGAGTCAGTTCTCTATCACTATAGACTTGACTCTCCCTCCCTCATCCCCCATCCCCTTCCCCTTTACCCTCAGGTAACCACTAAACTATTGACTGTGTCCATGAGTTTTTGTTTCTGTGTTGCCTTCAGTTTTATATTCCACGTAAGAGAGACATTATGTGGTTCTTGGATTTTTCTGTCTGGCTTATTTCACTAAGCATGATGATCTCCAGGTCCATCCATTTTGTTGCAAATGGCAATATTTCATCTTTTCTTACAGCTGAGTAATATTCCATTGTGTATATGTACCACAGCTTCTTTATCCAGTCATCTGTCGCAGGGCACCTTGGTTGTTTCCATGACTTGGCCACCATGAAATGTGCTGTGATAAACATTGCGGTACATAAGTCTTCGTGGATTAAAGTTTTCAATTTTGGGGGGTAGATAGGAGGATTGCCAGGTCACATGGTAGCTCCATTTCCAATTTTCTGAGGAACCTCCACCCTGTCCTCCATAGCAGTTGTACCAATTTGCACTCCCACTAGCAGTGTGTGAGGCTTCCTTTTTCTCCACACCCTCTCCAGCACTTGTTGTTCCTTGTCTTGTTGATAACAGCCATTCTCACAGGTGTGGAGTAGTATCTAATTGTGTTTTGATTTGCATTTCCCTAATAGTTCATAAAGTTGAGCATTTTTTCATATATCTGTTGGCCATTTTTATGTTTTCATGAATGAAGTGTCTGTTCAAGTCCTCTGCCCACTTTTTAATTGGATTGTTTGTTCTTTGTTGTTGAGTCGTATGAGTTCTTTATATATTTTAGATATTAGCCCCTATTAGAAATGTTGTTTGCAAATACTTTCCCCATTCAGTTGGTTGGCTCTGCTTTGTTAATGTTTTCATCTGCTATGCAGAACTTTCTTAGTTTGATACAGTCCCAATCTTTTATTTTTATTTATTTATTTTTTTTTCTTTTTGGTAGTTCCCTGGCTGGGAATCGAACCCAGGCTGCAGTGTGGAGAGCCCCGAAGCCTAGCCACTATGCCCCCATTCATTTATTTTTGCTTTTACTTCCCTTGCCTTTAAGGTCAGGTTCATGAAATCCTCCTTGAGCCTGAGATCTACAAGTTCAGTACCAATATTGTCTTCTATACAGTTTATTGTTTCAGGTCTTATGTAGAGGTCTTTAATCCATTTAGAATCAATTTTAGTATATGGTGACAATTCCCAGTTCAGATTCATTCTTTCACATGTGTTTTTCCAATTTTCCTAGCACCATTTACCGAAGAGGTTTTCTTTTTCCTGTTGTATATTTTTTGCTTCTTTGTCAAAAATTATTTGGCCATAGATTTGTGGGTTTATTTCTGGGTTTTTACTCTGTTCCATTGGTTTGTATGTCTGTTTTTCTGCCAACACCAAGCTGTTTTGATTATTGACATTTTGTAGTATCGATTAAAATCGGGGAGCATAATGCCTCCAGCCTTATTCTCTTTATGTAGGATTGCTTTGGCAATTCATGGTCTTTTGTGCTTCCCTATGAATCTGATGATTCTTTTATCTATTTCTTGAAAGAATGTCGGTGGGATTTTGATGGGAATTGTGTTAAATCTGTACATGCTTTGAGTAATATGGCTATTTTAACAGGGTTGAGTCTTCCAATCCATGAACACAGAGTATCTTTCCATTTTTTTTTGTGACCTTTTCAATTCCTTTTAATAGTGTCTTATAGTTTTCAGTGTATAAGTTCACCATGTTCTTTGTTAATTCCTAAGTATTTTATTCTTCTTGTGATCGCAAATGCTATTTATTTTTGCATTCCTTTTCTGAAGTTTCATTGTTGATATATAGAAATGCAATTGATTTCTGTACATTGATTTTGTATCCTGCAACTTTACTGTATTTGTTTATTGTTTCTAATAGTTTTCTAGCGGAGTCTTTGGAATTTTCTATATAAAGGATCATGTTATCTGCAAATAGTGACAGTTTGAATTCTTCTTTCCCAGTTTGGATACCTTTTATTTCTTTCTTTTACCTGATTGCTCTGGCTAGAACTTCCAGTGCTATATTAAATAGCAGTGATGACAAAGGGCATCACTGTCTTGTTCCTGATTTTAGGAGAATAGCTTCAGATTTTCCCCATTTGGTATATTAGCTGAGTGTCTGTCATATATTGCTGAGGTACTTTTCTTCTATACCCATTTTATTCAGTGTTTTGATCATAAATGGATGGATGTTGTATCTTGTCAAATGCTTTTCCTGCATCAATCAATATGATCAGATGGTTTTATCTTATATTTTGTTTATGTGATATATCACATTGATGATTTGTATATGTCAAACCATCCTTATGCTCCTGAGATGAATACCACTTGATTGTCATGGATAATCTTTTTAATGCATTGTTGTATTCTATTTGCTAATATTTTGTTTAGGATTTTTGCATCTGTATCAGAGATATTTCTCTATAGTTTTCTTTTTTATGTGTTATCCTTACCAAGTTTTGGTATTAGGGTAATGTTGGCATTGTAGAATGAGTTGGGATGTATTGCCTCATCTTCAATTTTTTGGAAGAGTCTGAGGAGGGTAGGCATTAATTCTTCTTTGAAAACTTGATAAAAGTTTTTGGTGAGACCATCTGGTCCAGGGCTTTTGTGTTTGGGGAGGTTTGGGGTGATGGTTTCAATTTCTTCTATTTTTTTTTTTCATGAAAAGATTTTATTAAGGAGTATAAAAGGCAACCTTAATTTCTTTACTATTGATTGGTCTATTTAGATTATCCAGTTCTTCCTGGTTCAGTTGAGGTAGACTATATGTTTCTAGAAACTTTTCCATTTCTTCTAAGTTGTTAAATTTGGTGGTATAAAGCCTTTCATAATATTTTCTTATGATCCCTTCTATTTCTGTGGTATCAGTCGTAATTTCTCCCCTTTCATTTCTAACTTGGATTATTTGTGTATTTTCTTTTTGTGGATACTTTTAAAAGAGTGATGAAATGGTTTTATTCTTAAATGCTAATACATTACAAAATGACCAAAAGGACATCTTTTGCAATTATTTAAACTTAATAATGAAAATTTTTAGATGTTTACGTAAACATGTTTGAGAAGGTTCAGTTTTTCAAAACTAATTTGGAAGATTTTTAAAGCTAAAATCTTGACGACTACTGCTCCATTCCATCACCAAATGCTGAGAACTGCCTCTGCTCCCAAACCCCAAAGGCCTCTCTAGCACAGACACCTTAATAGGACGCCACTGACACCCACCCATATGAGCAGCCTACTGACCACACCTTGTGAATGCCTAGATAACCATAAAAAGGAACAGGCCATTTCTGTTAGCCAGTTAGAGTGGACAGTCTCCTCCCTTCCTGTTCTCTAGGAACTGAAAGCTCACCGGGTGTTGATGGCATCTGAGTGGTGTGGGAAGAGCAGGGTGTGGACTAGGTCCCAGAAGAACTGGTCTCCTGAACAGGTGCCAAAACCTCAGATATGGCAGGGTTAAGATAAGAATCCATTTACTAGAATCTGGGTAAAAGGCAAGGACTTTATTTTAGAAAACGTGAAAGAGATTTATTATTAGAACCAGAGATACAAGATCAAAACAAGGTGACTTGATGCAAAATAGTTATGATAAGTGCCTGGGCTCCTGAAATTCCTCCTGGCTAAGGAAAGGATTTTGCCCCAGCACCTGGAGAAGCAGAAATCCTGCAAACAATGCTGAGAGAGCCTCACCAAAATAAATGAGCTAAAGATATTCATACCCAAGATCTCTGACTCCAAAACCTCCCATAATGGGGTGAATTGTGATCACTATAAAGATATGTTCAAGGTCTAACTGATGGTACTGTGAATGTGATCTTATTTAGAAACAGTTCGCAAATTTCATTAAGATATAAATTAAGATGAGGTCATACTCGTGTCTTTATAAAAAGAGACACAGATATAAACACACATAGAAGACGTCAACAATCTTTTAAAAATTATTTTCATATGTGCTACATAAATCCCTCTTCCTTAAATGCTCTTGGAAACCAACTCTGCTATGTTACTAGTTTCTTCATTCAGTAAGGAGTTTAATACATTTTGATTCATGTTCATTCTATTTTTGTATGAAAATCATAGTTTTAATTTTTGAAAATTGTGCTTTGATGTAGAGCTGTTGTAAAGCTTAAATTATATAATATAAACAAGATTAATATGGTTCCCAGGAGATGGTAGGTGCTGAATGGTGTAAGCTCTCTCTTGTCAACTGAGAAAAGCCCGGGAGATTCAGGAGAAGCCACCTCTCAGGGACTCTCCACTGCCAGGGAGCCAGTGCACACAAAAGCCAATGAGTTATGTGCTCACTCTCTTCTTTATTCTCTTCCTACCTCTTCATCCTTCTTATTCTTGTCTGTTACTAAGGCAGATGTATCTTTTGGACATAAATACATTTAAAGTTACAGGGCAAAATTTGTGCTAACTCCAGAATTGGTAAATTTGAAGATGAGTCTTGGCAATCTATGTGGCACAGCAAAGGTAGTAAAATTCAAGCAAGATTTCTCCAAGTTACATTTTAAAAAATGTTTTAACACAGGAATGATCCTCTTGATGTTTAAGACACACAGAAACTGTAAGTGCTTTGAAGAAAACTGAGTTATCCTCAACCTCATTGAAAAACCATCATCTCTGAGCTTGTAAAATACTACATAGTCACAATTTGCTAAAAATGATGCCCTTTTTCATAAATTCATATGACCTGAAACAATGATAAGTTCAAGCATTTACAGTCCAGTAAAAGAAGCACACTGTGTGGTTTCTGCATAGACTGAAGTGGCTGGAGAGAAGAGGAGAAAGAAGCCAAGCCACCTGGGAAACTGGAATCTGCAGAACTTTTTAACCTTGAGGGCCTGAAACAGAGCCAGGTGTATAGGAAGAGCCCTGCAGAGTGATTCTGAATGAGCAGGTAACATAGCAAGACACCACACCGGGCAGAGATAATTTATTTGTTTGTCTAACATTTGCTCAGGGGCAAATCTTATATCTTTCAGTAATTTAGTAACACGTGTTCTAAACGCTTTTTAAAGTAAAATTTACAGTGCCATGTCCAATAATATTAGAGACAGTAAATACTTAGTTTTATTTTTTCTCTTCCTTACCATCAGTATATTATTCTGTCCTTGATATAATGATTTTGAAAACAGATTTATTCTATTCATAAGACTGTGAAGATACGAGCTCAAGTTCAGCACCTGGGAAAACTAGGCCGTGGTGACTGCTGCCATCTGGTGGGAGAGGGGAAGAAATGCACGGTACTATTGTCTTCCCAAACGTCATCGCCCTCTCTGATTAAACACTTAGGCGTTCTTCCATCCTTTCATTCAACATTTACTCTGTGCCAGGCTCTGGCTACACTCTGGGGACACAGTCTGTGTCCTCACAGACACATGTAGAATGCAGACACATGTTAAAATATTGTCACAAAAGAGAGCACACATGTTGGGGAGGGGCGGGGATAGAAGAGGAACCCAAAAGGCTTTCCCAAAGAGTCATAATCCAAAGATTCAGGGATAGCGAGGCTGATTCCATTCTATGTGGCTTTCTGTTATGAAAATAATTTCCTAGGCAGGATTTTTTTCATTTCTGTTGACATTTTCTTAGTAAAAAAGGGAGACAAGGGGAGATACACTGCTGACCAGATGCAGGAACCCAGAGAGTATATGGAGTATCTTTCCTGTGCCTCTCCAGGTGCATGCTCCACTCAGCTTCAACCTGCTCTGTTCCTCAGAAGGCCGACCAGTGCGGACTGCCTCTATCCCCTCTCTTGTACACTGACTTCTAGCTCCATTCAGGGGATACTGGTGGTGAGGAGGAATTAGCAGGAGATCTGCGAGAAAAGAAAAGGAGAATTACATCATGTTTTTTGTGTCCATACTCCGCCAAGCCCCATCCAGGAAGAGATCCCTCAGTGAAAGGTCTCAGTTTGTGCCCCCCTTCCCATTTCAGACCCAGAGTTGGTTACTAGCCTCAGTGTGCTGCACTAATCCTTGTGATTTTCCTACATTCTGTCCGCACTTCTGTAAATAATCCCAACTTCAGTGTACCATTGGTTTCCTCTTCTATGACTGATAAGAGTAGAAATTAATAAATTATTGAATATGTAAATTCTACATAAATGAATGATTGAATTCAATAATTAAATAAACGAAGGTATAAATGAATGAATGAGTGCTAGGATGAATATATGAGAACTGAATGCAGACATGTACAAAATACTAATATTTCATGCAGGACTAAGTGCATAATGACTAAGCAAATGAGTGATACCCAGATGAAAACATGAATGGAAGCACAAAGAATAAATTCATAAAAGTATGAATTGAGAGCATTTTTAATCAGGCTGCACGCCTCTCAAGTCCATCTACTAGAACAAGTGCGAAGAAAAGGAATGATGAGCTTCTCCTGAAAACAGGGTTGCTAGATATAGTTTAGAGAGAGGCACTAAGGGGTTAGGTTAGGAAAAAAGACTCCAGCAAAGGAAAAGTGCAGACAATAAAGGTAGAGATTTCCTTAGAGAGGCCGAAAACAAAGAAGGAATAGAGTGACAGGAATTAAGCTCCCTTTCCCTGGAGGGAAACTGACAGTAGTTCATGGTCTCGAACACAAGGAGCCACGGGAGAGAGACCCAGCCAGCAAACATTGCCATGAAGATCAATTAAGTCAAGGACAGGAGAAGCAGGAAGCATTTAATTGTCACATCTGGATGCCAAGATGGGATGATCAATGAAATATTCATCTCAAGACTCAGATGTCATTCATTAAAGTACTGGGTCATGTTGCAAAAATCACTTTCCAAGGAATGACTGTCATTAGCACAAGGTCACGGATCTAACTCCATGTTCTGAACACAAGACTCTGGTCAGAATTCAGTGCTCCTGTATTCAGACTAAAAGCTGCAGGAGATGGAATTAAAAGCAATTTAGAATTCACAAAACACCAAATGGTAATCTGAGCCAGTGTTCTATCAGTTTCCTCGTCCACAAGTTCAAATTCCTATTTAATAATAGAGACACTAGGACACATCCATATTTACAAATGTAGCCTCATGTCTGCTTGCTTTGTCCACTGCCAGGAATCTGGGCGCTACAGGAGAGGGAAAATCCCCCTTGAGAGAAAGCAGCCCTGGCTGTACCATTTCTGTTCAGAGAATCTTTCTTTGGCAGGAGATGGAGAGGCTGACTGGATGTCACTTTGTCTTCAACCATGGATCTTCAGTATCACAATGTCCCTCCAGATTCATCCTGCAGGTGCTATGCTTTTTGCCACGTGATATGGTTCTCATTGTGCACAAAGTTGGAGCCATGGGCTGAGACTCCTGGATTTTGGGGATATGGACTTCGAGGACTTGATATTGGACTTCCAGGGTGAGTCCTAGAATACAGGTGGCAGGGGGCAAGTTACAGAGAAATCTACTACCACCATCTTTTCTTCATGACTCAGGGTAAAATTCAGGGAGCTCCCCATCAAGTAAGAGAGATAAGCCATGTAATAGTTAAAAGGATGTTTAGTGACGATAGCTACTATTGATTATTGTTATATCATTAATAACATAACATAATATGTAATAATATCATTAGGTAATGTTATTGTTTAATAGTTAATAGAATTAACAGGGTGGATACTGTTTTAACTTTTAACTCAAGTGAGACTGACACAAAGTGGTGTGTGGAAAGGGCTTCATTAAAACTGGCCACATGTTCCCAGACGAGAGTGGAGTGGGAAGAGATCATTTGAGGCTGGAGCTCCTGAAAAGGTTTTTTTTTGTGACTGGAACTCCATCTGGGCCTTAAAGGATGGGCAGGACTTGGAAACCACCTGGCATGGAGCCCCTCTTTCCATATACAGCAGATGCTCCCCGAGGACAAGGTCTGCGTCGCCTCCTTCCCTCTCTCCCACCACTCTGTACTCTAAACTGTACTTCTTGAATGCAGAAAATGTCCTCGACCTTCCTTAGTGCCTCACACAGTGCCCAGCAACTGGGTTTTGGACTAATTGAACTGCATGCAGGGGTCCCTTGATGTGGTTATGTAAGCATGACTGGTTCAGGTTAAAACCAGACCAGCTATGGTCAGCAGGGCTGTGGTTTAATAGTTCCCCGGTGCAAGTCTGAAACTTCGCCTTCTCCCAGGCCAGGACTCAGGAAGGACGTTTACATATGAAGGGCAAAGCCAATATCTCCTCTTGAAGAAGCCTCTGCTGGAGACCTGGGCAGGACACACTCAGAGGGTACAGTGAGGGCCAAGAGCACACTGGGAAGACCCAGGGCTTTGCAGCAGACACTGCTATGGCTCCTTGTGTTTTGTAGGATCCAGCACACTCAAATTTCAGCTAGGCTCCTAATTAGCTGCTTATAGTGTTCAAGCCCCAATTTTTAATAATAGCTTCCCTGTGGAGTTATTTGAAAAATTGGAGATTATAGCTATAGATATATTATAGTATATATTAATAAGAAAGTATTAACTAGCAAGAGTTACTATGGTTGTTTTTGTCTGGACAAAAAAAAAAAAAGTAACCACGACTGTTGGAAGGGAGGTGTTGTGCCTAACACTTAACACAACAACAACAACAAAACATTTAGGGCCCGAGGTACTTCTGGCATCCTCAACTTTCATTAAGGGTTGGAGGGAATAGTAACCAGGACCTTTCAGGGTTCTGTGAGCTATGAGGGCAGCCCAGGAGCTTGGGGGTGTCCCTGTTCTCACTAAGTTCACAATTTGGGTGCTAGAAGCCCGTTGTAGCGGATGCCAGATCATGAATCCTTATCCAAAGCACCCCCACTGATGCTCCAACACCCTATCCAAACTGGAGCCCTAGACCTTTGCATATTGTTTGCCTTCTATCCCTGGGACAGCTCTTAGAAGGCTTCTGTTGGGGCCGCTGCGGGGCTGGGGCGTGGAGAGGGCCGAGAATGTATTGCTGTGTGATCTTAAAGGGCCATCACCGGGGAGCCTGCTAAAGTATTCCTCAGTACTCAGAAAGATTCACACAGCCACCCGACCAGCTGCCCCTGTGGTTGTTCCTCTTCTTCCAGCTCCTCACTTCCTACAAAATCCAGTGAAACCCCGCCCACTGTCCAAATCCCTGCTTCCCATCTGTGCTCTTCTTGAAATACTACTCCTCACATTACCTCTCTATAAAGTCCCTACACACAGTTAAGGCATTGACAGGGCTCAGGACACTACCCCCAAATATGGCACCTTGTCATAGTAAATATTATAAGCTGAAAGAATTTTAAAAGACGGCAGAAGCAAGTTCACTCTGACCTCCCTTTTTGTCATTCTTCCCTGAAAGAGGTCAGAAACTCCCATGTGGAGGAAAGATGTTCTTATTAACAGAGATGGGGAATTTGAGCCCAGATATCTGTGCAAACAAACCTTGTTAAACTAATGCTTATCTCCTAGTTACTTCTTCACTATTTACTACCTTTGTTGTGTCAGTTCTTCACAAATTTATGGTTTCCCTGTCTAAAAAGTGTGAAAGCTTCCTGCTCTGGTCACTTCTTCAGGTCTTTATTCTCTTGTGAAGGCCCCCATGTATATGTAAAAAGTCAATAAAATTTGTATGCTTTTCTCCTGTTAATTCTTGTCCATTTAATTTTCAGACACAGCCACAGACCCTAAGAGAGTCAAGGAAAACGTTTTTCCTCCCTTAGAGCATCAAAGGGACAGAACTCATGGGAAAGGAAGGTTTTTGAAGAGGAACGACCTGGAAGGGGTAAAACAGAGTAGAAATGCCATGTTAGCCCCCAGGGGAAGGTGCTGAAGGCTTTTCTTCCCCATTTCTTTCCTGCCTTTCTGCTTTCCCAAAGGCTGGTCCTCATAATGGGTAGGAATTCCTTAAGACTAAAGCTGTTGATCGGTCCATGGTGCTAGAGGCATTGTCCATCTACCTCCAAGGATTAGGCTCAAGGTTATTTTTTTATTTTACTAAAGAAAATACTCATTATGATTCTTTTGCTCTTGCTCTTCCCTCACCCTTTCTTCCAGTCACTTTGCTAAGTGTTCCTATGACAAACAATGCCTCAAATTTTATCTTTTTGGTCATTACAGTTATTACCCTTCAGCAAGAAATATTACCAAAAGTATATATAAAGAAAAAACTTGCTTAGGAATTGCTAAAAAAAAAAAAAAAAAAAAAGCCTTCTGAGGTGCTTATGTCTTAGCACCAACTGATCAAGTATCAGTGAATTGATTTATCTTCCAAAATGTATTGCTAAAAGATATAAATTTTTCTAAAGGTAAAAATAATAATTCTCATACAAATATAAAATGAATATGTGTCAAATGTTTTATTTAATTATTTGATTCATTAAGGGGTGAAGGAACAAGTCAGATTGTAACTGGTTCAAAGGAGAATTCAAAGTGATAGCTAGCTAATAGATAAGGAATGCTAAAATGAGTTGATAAACAGACACAAAACTGGCTTTTTACAGAAGGGTGAGGAGAGAAATCAATTGTTTCTCCACTGGACAGAATTCATTTACACATTTACAGACAAGAGTCATTTGTACTGCTCTCACTTATCTACCATTTAGAGGTATAAACAGCTCAAAGAAAATCAAAGGAGATAATCCAGACAGATGCATAAGACTGAATACTCAGTAATCTTTTTCTGCCATTTCAAAGTCTGGTACAAATTTTCCTGAATGTTGTTAGAATAATTGATTATTTTTCCATAATATAATTTGTATTTGTTTAAAAATAATCTGACACTTCTAATATAGCTTTTTAATTTGTATTATTCAAAACTACAAGGAGAGCAGTTCTAGTTTCATATTGGTGTGTGCAACTCATTATCTATAAAATTCATGTTTGACAGAGGAAAAATTGTCACTACAAAAAAAATTTTTTTACCATCTAATCAAATTGGATCTGGATTATTACTCTGTAAATTCATAGCAGTAAAATAACATAAATTTGTGTTGAATGTATTAACATTCATGTCAGACACATATAGTCTGAAAATGTGGAGTTTTATTTGCCACATTTTAAATAAAATGTTTCTAACTAGAAAAAAAGTGTTTTTGCTAATCTGAATATGTTTATATACAGATATGTTACTGAGGAATATGACTGTTGAATATATCAATGTTAGGGTTGCCAAATAAAATACAGGATTACCAGTTAAATTTGAATTTCCTGTGAATAATTTTTTTAGTATGTGTCAAACATTATAAGAAATGAGAAAAAAAATGGTTGTTGGGTAGGCAACTACAATTTCTATCTCACTAGGCTAGGGTTTACTTTGATTTTCCTAATTGCAAAGAGATGGTAGTTTCAGGACATAAAATAAGCTAAGAGGTTTGTTTTGTTTTGTTTTGTTTTAACTTTACTTTTATTACCTATTGTAGGGGATGAAAAAGTTTACTCAATCCTCCTAGGATCCCTGGATGGGTCTGAAATTTAAGCTGATGAAGATAGATTAACAAGAGAAAAGCATACAAAATTTATTTAATGTAAATTTTATGTGACATGGGAGCCTTCAAAGGAAAGGAAGACCTAAAGAAAGGGTTAATCTAAAATGTGTTTATGCTGGGTTGATGAAAAGTGGACAGGAGAAATATGATAGGACAAAGAGTATGAGGTAAGTATAGTAACCTGGAGAAACTTAGCAAAACTTATTTGTTTGGATTCTTCTCTGTGTCCCTGTGTCTTTAAAAATAAGGATGCTCCTTTCCAGGTATGGAGAAGACTCCTCTAACAAGAGGTTTTATGACCTGCTTTCAGGGAAGAAATGGTGAGGGGAAAGCAAAGTGACCTTCCTACTTCTGCTGTTTTTTCAGATTCCCTCAGCTTAAAATATTCAACACGTCAAGGTGCCCTATTTTGAAGTAAGGTCCTGAACCCCATCACTATCCAAGACAATGCTAAGCAAGGGTTATTACTTGCATTTCTGCATGAACACCACCAGGCCCAACTTCCCAGAAAGGGAGTGATCTGACCATGGTATAACATTTTCTGAGGCAGAAACAGTGAGCTCGTGGTGACATCCCATCACACCTGCTTACATCACTTGAGGAAGATTCAGTCATAATAACCAATCACCACTTTCTAGCTTATTCAGGACACTGAAGGACATATGCCTCCCTCTTTTCTAATAAAACCTAAATAGTCAAGCAAGCATAACTCCTAGATGTAGAAGGACATTTCACAGAAATTAGACAAAAATGACATGTTTTCTTCCCTATTGCACTATGTGTAATTTATCTTTTTGGACAAGGTCACATAGACCTTGGTTTGCTTAATAGTAAGTTTGTTAATTCTGCCTACTCTGCAAAACAAAGGGAAAAGCCACAATGTGGAAAAGAGTGTTTCCCATTACACCAAGCAAGGTCATAATATTAATAGTGTAAATAAATGTAACCAAACATGAACCTCATTTCTTTAGCATGCATTCTGCTTAATCCAAGCTAGTTTTGTTTAGCCTAATAGAAATTATAACCCAATTTACATTCTTTCCTCTCAGGTCCTCCTACCTGTACATATACTGGATGTCTATTCCTGTTCATCATTAAGCCCTTAGGACATCAGATTCTGGTCAGCACCAAACTCACTTAATTAAGAATAAAGCTCCAGGTCTATCAGCCATGACTAAGATACAGAGAGAACACCTTAGGCCCAGTTATGTTTCAGCTCCAGAGTCATGAAAGCAGAATAGGCTGCAAGCAGGACCTGAAGCCATAATCAACTGCTCTCTGCCTTAGCCCCAACCAATTAGTAGAGCCCACAACCTAACTACCATAGTAACCATGATTAATGATGTTTCCCTTACCTAACCCACTAGAGGCTACGTTTTTAAGAGCACTGTTCACCTGTGTCTCCAGGCTTGGCACCATCTCCTTAAATAAACCTTTACTTTCTTTGTTGCAAACTCCTGCTCATGTCTTTTTTTGGCTTAGATATGCACAGGCAAATGGACCCTCTCAGTCTACCATGACATAAAGGAGAAGGTAAAATTCTAAAAGAGTTTCAGAAGTAGTGTCCATAGTTTGATGTCCAGTTAAATAGGAGAAATAAATCAAGGCAGGAATTGAAAATGATGCCTAGGCTTCTGGGTTTTGTGGCTGAATGAACCGTGGGGCCATTACTCACTGAGCTAGAAAACAGGGAGGAGAAGCAGGTTTTGCTTTAATGTAAAAGAGACTGTGTAAAGGTGGGGTCTGAATTGTATTACTTTTCTCTCCTGTATAGTCTCCTTGCCTTCATAGGCCTTATCACATTCTGAATAATTTTACCTAGCAAACTACATTAAATTTCATTTCATTTTTATCTTTTAAAAAAACAAATACCTATATCATCCTATCAGAGTTTCTGATCAGCCTGAGATTATCAGTGTTTCCATAATGAGTTCCTATAATTTCCAACCCAAAGCAAAGAAACATGAAATTTTAACCATCATACTCAGCCGTGTTGGTGGAACGCACGATTTTCTGTTAGGTTTTTTGACCACTAAGAGTAACGTGGAGGTACCCCCATGTACCTGACTCATGACTGGTGCCTTATGAATAATTGCTGAGAAATAAATCTTTTTAAATATCTCATTCAGCTCTAATGTGTAATTCTAAGGTCTATTAGAAACTCCTGTTCATAATAACCCACTAGTATATGGCACATACTGATTTTTCTTAATTATATAAGGTTTATTTTGGCCTACTTACATAGCTAATGTTGCCCAACTAGTTACAACCTTATCTATTACAACAATAAAAATAGAGGATGTCACAACTCAGTTCAAATTCTGTGGTGGCTTACCACATGGAATAAGATCCAAACTCTTCAATTGTATGGCTCTTGATAATTTGGCTCCTGCCTACCCTTCCAGGTATAGTCTGTCTCCAAAACATGACCTAAATTTAGCTATACCAGTTTCTCTTTTCACCTACTCATAGTCTCACTGTACTTACATTAAAAGACCAAACTCAAACGTCACTTTCACCAGATTTTATTTGGAATCCTGTGGCATCAAACATAGCGCTCACCTAAAGACACAAGCAAAAATTGTCTGCTAAATGCGTTTTAATGAATTAAGCTCTGACACGTGTTCATTTTTTGTTATTTGCATACAAATATGTTTGTGACTTTACCTTTTTAAAGTAATAACCTTTAACAGACCGTACGGGTTAGAGAGTGAATGTAAAATGACTAGAGGCAACAGGTATATAGAACTCTTTAAAGAATTTTTTATTAGAGGTCGTGTTCTTCCATTATTTCTCCAGAGAGGCACCACTACATTGTTCTGGGGAACTACCCAATCCCAACGGCATGCAGTCTCAGTGCAACCATCAGACGAGGTGCCCCCTTGTTCCAGATGCATCCCTTTAAGACGGCCAAAGCCACCGATCGCTGCAAACTGACTTCACGCTACCCCCACCGCTCTCGAAACCAGCTTGCCCCTCTCCCAAACCAGCTGCGGGGACCCGGGCCAGAGAGCAAGATCGCCCGCGGGGTGACGTCAGCACGCAGCGGAGGCCGGGATGGCGTGACGTCAGTGCTTCGCGCGAGCCGCGATAGAGTTCTATCCCGCGGGACTCCAGAAATGTAAAGGGTGATCGTGACGTCATTTCTTTGCGCGACTAAGCGCGGAACTAAATCCCCACCCCCATCCACCCCATCCCCGGTTCCCTTTGGTTCTTGGGCCTCAGCCAGGGGAGGTCTGGACGGTGTGTTGGTGGTCCCGGCGCTATTTGTAGGTCTTCTGATTCTGGTCCTTCAGCCAGCTCCGATTCCTCACAACACTCGGTGTAGGTAATACCTTGTAAAATTGAAGGACCGAAGGCTCAGACGAGTGAAGTAATTTGCACAAGATCACACAGCAGAGCTGCATTTCAGGTAGCCTATTACCTTCACTATAAAAGGAACATAACCGTATCTTACGAAATGTTTTGAGGTGATTTCATCATGTAAAGCGTCTTACATCCTCCTTACCTGTGTGGGTCTGTCCATTCACCCTAGAGCAGTGACCAATTCTGATTTCTGGCTGGGTACCCAGTACCTCCACACAAAGAAGTAGTTTGTATACTGAGCACAAGGCCGGAAGCCGGGATTGCAGATTTTACCCAACAAAAAGTGAGGTCAAAATGTCGGTGTTTCAGCTGAACTCTGCTAATCACACACGTAGGCACACATCCAAATGTGCACCTTATCTCGTTTGTTTGTTTTTTATTGGCATCATCCTTCCTACACTCACCAGAGACTGAAAAGCCAGTAGTCAAACAGCTCTTTGAACTGCCCTGCACATCTAGTCACTGAGCTCTCTCCTTTTCCTTCCTGTGCCTTATTTCCACGAGACAAAACTTCATCAAATGACCTCTAACTTCTTCAAATTGATTCATTTGTTGAATTAATATTTATTGGTGCTTAGGCATCATTAATCATCACCAAATGTTGCCAGGTTTACCCCTTAGCACATAGTGGGATTATACTTCCTGGCCACAGATCAATGAGGTATAAGTGGATGTGACAGGTTGCTTACTTTCAGAAACAGCATTTAATTGCCATTTTGAGGCATTCCAGAGCTCTTTTTCCCCTCATGCCCAGCAACAGGCAACTTTCCAATGTAAAAGGTTCAGAAATAGCCAAAGTAAAACCAATGAATTACTAGTAAAAATTTATTGTGCACTCACTAAAATAACAGTTTGCAAACCCAGAACTTTCAAACCAAGACGTGGAATGAGGCTCAGAAATATGCTGTTACAAAGCAGTTTACATAGTGAAAAAGCAGTGGCTTCACAGTGATTATAATAAAACTAAATTAATAACTAAACTGGTTTTATCTGTTCAGGGAACCTTCAAGGCTGGTCTTGGTTTGCTTTTGATTTTAACACGAAGTGGTAGTAGCTTCCTCGAACTTCATCCCTGGTTCAGAAGAGCAGAGCCGCCCTCCCCTTTCTCCCCCCACCCCCCCATTTGATCCATGATGAACAAGTAGCATGGGGAAGAGAAACTTCTTTGGTCTTGAGGCACAGCCTTTTGGGATTGTTGGTTACCACAAAATGAGCTACCTACTGTCTTCTGATTGAAGTACCTTCACTAGTGAGCAAAAACAAATTTGGTCTCTGCTGTAGTGGAGCTTATAGCAAAGGTAGCTCTGTAAAATACAGATCTGATCATGCCCCCTTCTCTGCTTTAAAACTTTCATGCCTTCCCATTGCTTGAAGGATAAACTGCAAACTCTTAGCCTGGTATTCTAGGCCCATTACCTCTTGGCTCCAAACTGCACTTCTATTCCCCTCTCCCATCCATTTTATGGTGCAGCCAAACTGGACTACTGGCTGTTTACTGCCTTAATCTATGTGCTTTCATATCCCTGCCTGAACCTTCACCCATGCCATACCTTCAACCTGGGATACCCTCTGTCCATGTTTACGTATCCTGGTTACTACCCTATGCTTATTAAAAACTTCATGTCACCCTTCATTAACCCTTTTAGAACATTCATAGCCATCTTAATTATATGTTTCAGTCATGGTCTTCTTCCAGGGCTATAAACTCCTTGAGCAGTAGTCCCTCTTATTCACCATTGGATCAAGGATATATAAGGACTTAAATATTTGTTGAATGAATGGATGGCTTATTGGAGGATCCTTCAAGGCTCATTAGAAATGCTGTCAATTCCATATATATAGTTTCCTATTGTTGCTGTAATTCATTACCACACAACAGCTTAAAACAACATAGATTTACTATCTTATAGTTCTGTAGGTATTGGCAGGGCTGTATTCCTTTATGGAGGCTCTAGAGGAGAATTTGTTTCCTTACTTTTTTGAGCCACTAGAGGCTGCCCACATTCCTTGCCTTGTAATCCTTATTCATCTTCAAAGACAGCAGTGTTGCATCTCTCTGAACATTCTTCCATAGTTAGGCTGTCCCACTTTAAACAGTAAAGAAAACAACGGTACTGTCCCATTTCAAATGGTGCATATGGTCAGCCTAGTCTCACTGAGCTAAAGGCAAGGTGTCCGTAGGCTGTTTTGAAACAGGACAGTGCCATTGTTTTCTGTCCTGTTTAAAATGATATGTCTGGTCAGCCTATCTCCACTGCATTAACATCAGAAAAGTAACTATATAATGGTTATATTAGGGATATGAGACTTTATCTATGATATATATTACAAATATTAAGTCACAATTTGATATTTGTGTTCAATTTTATGATAAGCCTTCTTTAGTAGGTAGTTGCAATATACCTTGTAGCTTCATGACAAAAGATGATTAAAAGAATTCAAGGTCAGGAAACTGGGAATCTGTTCATATTGGACTTGCAAATGGTGATTTTTAGCTTTGGGGAGAAAGGAAAAAACATACTAAAGTAAGGATCCCATAGTTTTTCTTTTATCTAATGAAGGCTTTCCATTTCAAAGTCTTTTAACCCTAGATCATAGTTAGAGCCTGAAGATATTTCAGGAAATTATTTATGATCTTATAAGATTTGTAAACACAAACATGTGTTTGTCCAACATTAGTTATTACTTTGCAAAATAGTGACTTTCCAGTTCTATCCCACCCCCTACATTTTTTTGAATAAAAGAGCTGTCCTTTCTCCTATTTAACACCTTTTTGTCTTTTTATATTTTTAGTGATATTCATTAAATGGATGTATAGGGGAGTTCCCTGGTGGTGCAGTGGCTAGGCTTCGGCACTCTCAACGCTGCAGCCTAGGTTCAATTCCCAGCAAGGGAACTACCCACATTAAAAAAAAAAAAAAAAAAGGACATACAGTTTTTGTTTTTATTTATTCAATGTGTTATAATCAAAGACCATCTAGTTTTATTTTTCTTTTTGTAATGCTTAAATTGTCTCTGATTTGGTCACTAGCAGTCCCTTTATGCCTACTGTAAACTTTTGACCTATCTCCATTAGCCTTTGAGTTCTTTCTTGGTCTCTGGCACGAAATTTTTTAGGCTCACCTTGTACTTTGCCTGCCCCAGATCTGAACTGCCATTTCTCCAAGGAGCTCTGGTTCCTTTCAGTGAGGTATGATATTTAGAAACCAAGATAATCTGGGCTTTAGGTGTACTCATTGTTACTGGGGTGTCATTGACCCTTGGCCTTTCAGTTTCCCTTTCACATGTCCGCTTTTTCACTCTTTTGTTTGACTGAGTAGTATTTCACTCTGGGAATATATTAATAGCCTTTTTCTTTTTTATGCAGTCTCTTATGGAAGAACATTTAGGTTACTTCTAATATTTTGCTATTACAAATAATGCCACAATGATTAACCTGGTAAGTATTTGTTTCAAATATGTGGTTGTGCATCTTCAGGGAGAATCCTACAAGTGAGATTGTCACATTGAAAGGTAAATGCAAATGTGTCTTTGTTAGATGTTGCCCAGTTCTCCACAAAGGTCATATCATTTGTATTTCCACCATTGTTGGATGAGTGTTTTCCCACAGCCTCACCAACAGAATTATAGAATATTGTCAAATTTATACATTTTTGCAAATGTGATAGGTAAGAAATAATATCCAAATGTAGTATTAATTTGCATTCTTTAATAGTGAAGCTGAAGATTTTTTCACTTAAGAATCATTTGAATATCATTTATTGTTAACAATGTCTTTTGTACATTTTCCTGTAGAGTTTTAGTTATTCTTTTTTTTTTTAAGTGTTCTTTTTTTTTTCATTAAAAACATAAGATCTTCATCTATGATATATAGTCGCCCTTTGGTATCCGAGGGGGAGTTTTTTATTGTTTAACTTATTGGGGTGACATTGGTTAGCAAAAATTACATAGGTTCCAGTTGTATAGTTCTACAGTGCTTCCTGTATGTGTTGCATTATGTGTTCACCACCCAGAGTCAGTTGTGTTTCCATCACCTTGACCCCTCCCTCCTCTCCCACCCACTCCCCTCTTGTCCCCAGGTACCCACTAACTATGGACTATGTTCATGAGTTTTTGTTTCTTTTTTTTTTTCTTTTTTTTCTTTTTTTTTTTTTTTTTTAATGTGGATGGTTCCCTGGCTGGGAATTGAACCCAGGCCACAGCATTGACAGTGCCAAAGCCTAGCCACTACATCACCAGGGAACTCCTGAGTTTCTGTTTCTATGTTGCTTTCAGTTTTTGTTTTGTTTTCTTTTTTAAATTTTTATTTATTTTTTATTGTTTGACTTGCTGGGGTGACATTGATTAATAAGAGTTACATAGGTTCCAAGTGTGCAATTCAACAGTTCATTGTCTATGTATTACATTCTGTGTTCACTATCCAGTGTCAGTTCTCTTTCTATCACCTTACGTTTGACTCCCCTCCCCTTTCTTCCACCCCCTCCTCACTTGCCCTCAGATAGCCCCTAAACTATTGACTGTATCCTTGAGTTTTTGTTTCTTTGTTACTTTCAGTTTTATATTCCACATATGAGTGAAGTCATACAGTTCTTTGTTTTTTCTGTCTGGCTTATTTTCACTAAGCATAATGTTCTCCAGGTCCATCCATTTTGTTGCAAATGGCAGTATTTCATCTTTTCTTACAGCTGAGTAATATTCCATTGTGTATACGTACCACAGCTTCTTTATCCAGTCATCTATTGAAGGGCACTTTGATTATTTCCATGTCTTGACCACCGTGAACAGTGCTGCGATGAACATTGGGGTACATGAGTCTTGTGGGCTAAGGTTTTCAAATTTGGGGGGTAGATACCCAGAAAGGGGACTGCTGGGACATATGCTGACTCCATTCCCAATTTTCTGAGGAACATCCACACTGTCTTCCATAGCATTTGTACTGATTTGCATTCCCACCAGCAGTGTGTAAGGCTTCCTTTTTTCTCCACTATCCCTCCAGCACTTATTATTCCTTGTCTTGTTGATAACAGCCATTCTAACAGGTGTGAGGTGGTAGCTCATTGTGGTTTTGATTTGTATTTCCCTAATAGCTAATGAAGTTGAACATTTTTTTCATATGTCTGTTGGCCATTTGTATGTCTTCATGGGTGAAGTGCAAGAGGGATTTTATGTAGTCAAATTTATCACCATTTTCTTTTATTGTACCTGGGTTTTGAGTCATAGTTAGGCAAAAACTACTATAAATTTTTACAATAATTTTTTCTTATCAGAAGTGATTTGAAATCTACAAATATATCTACTTACTTTGAGGTTTTCAATACAAAATGCTGTAGTCATCAGTAATCTAATGACTAAAAGTTTTTACATCTCTTCCTTCCTTCTTTTTAAAGAATTTATTTAAATAATCTGATGTTGACCTTTTAGAAAGCAATTTGACAGTACATATTGAACCATAAAACTTTTCAATCTTGAAATATTATCTTAGGGGAAAAAATCTTAAACCCAACGCCTAATTCAGTACCTTAGGTATTCTGCCAATATTTGATTAACGAAGGGTTAAATGTACAGGAGAAAAAATACAGGCATGGAAATGTTTGTTTCTAAATTGTTACATGAAAAATTGGTGGAAACCTAAAAAGCCAATAGTAGAGAAATGGTTAAATTAGCTATGGTATATCTACTTCATTGAAAATGAGGTAACACTGAAAAATAATGGATCTAAAAGATATATAATAATATGGTAAAGATATATAATATTAATACATGGCTGTGATGATAGATGAAAAAAGCATATTACCAAGTTATCAAAAACTATCTACTGAAGAAAAATAAATACTAGAAGAAAATGTAGCAAAGTGCTAACAGAGTTATATATCCCAGAGAGTTATAATGTCCCTATTTTTCAAATTTTCTGTTTCAGTGAAAAACTAACTTTGTTAAATATCCATTCTCTGCTACCTAGCTCTTCTTAGACTCTGAATGCAGAAGAGGGAAGATCATTTGAAAATGTGAAGTAAGCCATGGGTTAAGAGAGAATTAAAGCTTTGTACCAAACAACTGACAGTAGGAGCTTGATCATATACAAGGAACATAATAAATGATTTTCACAATTTTTGGCAGCTGTGTGGCTTTGAATCTCAGATCTCTTCTCAGTAAATAAGGATAATGATGGTACTACCCCGTAAAGTTAATGTGAGGATTAAATGAGATAGTACATATAAATGCTATATAGTGAGAGCTAAATACATGTTAGTTGCTTCACTCTTTTTGTTTCTGGGTTTTGTTTTGTTTTTCCTTAAATTATAAAAACTTGGTTACAATGCCCCCATGTGTCTGTACATTGCAGTATGTCTGGTTTTTAAACAGATTTCTCATTATTTTTGATCAATGCAGTTGAAATGACAGTTCTAAAACTATGTGTTATCCATTCATATTTTATATAGGCTTTATTAAACAGATCTTTTTTAAAGAAATTATTTATTTTTTCAGTTACAGTTGACCAAACAGCTCTTTTGAAAATAATATTTTTCCTCTAAATATGAAAATAACACACTCTCACTATATAAAATTTGGAAAGTACTAAGAACTACAAGGAATTCTAGTTGTCTATATGATGCAAACCACCCAAACATTTTGGTGTGTTTTATAGTTTCTATGGAAGTTTATATGTGCATTTTATTTTTACTAATTAAGGTCAGTGTATTTTTTACACAAGATTACATTATAGAATAAATGAATATAATATGTATCATTTGCTTTAAAACAAGAGCAGCATGGTAACTATGTAGTTAATGGGGGTTATCCCTTGGTAAATAGAGGATGGTATCTTGTCATCACAATTGCTCATGTTCGTAGGCAACTACAGTAGGCACATTGAAAATGTACCAGTGGAAAAATGCTTTAAAGTGAAAGAAAATCTAACCTGATTTAGAAATACTTTGCATGCAACTTGAGAGAGAGGTATGAAAATCAGTTTGTTATACAAAGGAGGATGTCTTTTTTAATATAATAATGAGTATTATTGACATAAGAAATGTCCAAACCTGTAGAGAATTTTTGTAAGAGTTTATTTGAGCCCAAACTGACAATGGTGCCAGGAAGCAAGATCTCAGATGCTTCAGAGAGTGACAGTTTTGCAGTTTCTTTTATGCATTTGAAAGTAAGGAAGAGTACATGAAGGTGGGAGAAAGCAAGGTGGGATTGGATTATGGGATAATTAACAAGATTATGTACTTTCTTGAGAGCAGTTACCCTTCTTCCAGTGGTGTGTTAACCTCGATACACAAAAAAAAATGGACAGAGTTTGCATAAGACAAAGATAAACCTTACTAAAAATAGTTATATGCCTGGGTTGTGACTACCCATCGTGACCTGCCCAGTTAAGAATTTATGAGCAGATCACCCTCTGTGGTTACTTTCCATAGAACTCCTTTTTCATCCATGCTATATTGATGCTTTTTGGAACCAAAGCTCTTTGTGGAAGATGAGGGGTACAAATCAAGAATGGGGATGATAAGGAAATCGTACGGTGTGAATTCAATTTGGAGATACCAGGATTTTTTAAATGTTAATATATACCAGTGTGCCAAAAAAAGGTATACACATTTTAAAAGATGTTATCTATGCATTACTTTTCAAGGTTGAATTAAATTACAGTAGCAACGTGTAATATGATGTTGGCTCAAAAGATGTCATTAATCAAATGAATGCTAGCATCACTGTGAGACAAGCAGGACAGTCAAAGAAAATGACAGAAGCATAAGACCATTTACCAGGACAATGGAAAGGATGAAGAGGTTAAGTCTTCTGACTTAACACCCCTTGATTTCTACCTACTGGGGACCTTAAAAGATGTGGTATGCCATAAAAAAACAGCTACACTGGTGGTACTTCAGGAAGAAATTGAGACAGCATGTGCAGTGATACAAGTGGACACTTTGATCAATGTTGCTCAAGCAGTAGTATTCCATAATCAGAAGTGTCTGAACATTAATAACTACTTGGAGCACTTCTTGTAATTGCAGAAGTCAAACATGACTTGTGTTAATCTCTTGTTGTCAATATATATTGAGTATTACAATTTTAATGCAGTTTTTTTCCTTTCTTAAAATGTGTATATGTTTTTTTTGGCACCCTCTGTATTTCCTTGTTTTTTCTACTGAATGGGCCTATAAACAGGGACATAGCAGTAACAATGAGCACAGCTAGCATCATTAGTTGATTTCTAAATACCATTCCTCAATGAAAGAAGCCAGGGATCCTTGAAGTGGTTAACTACAGATCTGAGGCAGCAGAGTTGGGAAAGTACAAGGTGACTTAGTGTTTTCTCAAACAAGGAAGTACTCAAAGACTAATAGGGACATAGCAACTGAATACAGCAGCTGGCCTGAAGGAGCTCCTCCTGGCCAAATTTGGGACAGTTTAAGCATCAAAATGAATAAGGACAGAAATGTATTATAATAGTGTCAATAACAACAGATACTAGGAATTTCCCCCATTCCTCCACCTTCCAGATATAATGAGAGTGTTTTGATTAATAAGCCTGGAGTGATATGTGAGAATTTACATTTTTAAGTAGCTTGCAGGTGATGCTGACACTGCTTATCCATGGATTTCAGTGTGAGTAATACTGGATTATAAAACTGAATTTAAAAAGCATCTATGAGGAAAGGGAGAGAGTGAGGGTAGAGGGGAGGAGAGGAGAGGAGAGAACAGGAGAAGAGAGGAGAGGAAGCTCTTCTTTACAGAAGAATGCCAGCTAATAAGTGTACAAAGAAAGACAGATTTAGAAATATCACCACTTTGGAGATGCAACAAAATGGTGACATGCGAGGGACCTCCGAAAAATTCCTCTGGAGGTTACAACTAATAAAACACCTATACCTCAACCAAAGGCCCTCTACACAGCGCACATTACAGCTAAGAAACCCATGCATCACATTAAGGTACCTGCAGGCGGGCAGAGGGTTAAACAAAGGAGAACTAGAAGAAGAGTGAAGATGCAGCAGTGCAGGTCCCCACTTGGTTCTCTACCACTGGGGAAGGGAGAAGGAAGAAGACAGTGGGAGCGCACCCTGGGCCTCACTCAGTCTGCAGGACAGAGGAAAGGAGGCCCACAGGTGGGGCGCGAGATACTGCACCCACCTCACTTTGGCCCCAGGAGGTGCAGACCCTTCCACAAAATGCAGAGGCTGGACTTCACTAGGGTTCCCAGAGGAGAGGGAGCAACTAGGTGGTGAGGAGCCACAGTGTGAATGCTCCGGCAGGAAGGAGAAGGAGAGAGGGGACTTCACGTGCATTTCTTGGCCCACCATCAGGACAGTCTGAAAGATCAGCATATAGGACTGATCCCAAAACATGGCAGAATCTGTACAAGAACAGAAAAGCGCAATTACACCCAATCTCCCTGCACGACCCCTGGAACCACAGGAAGAAAACAAAGCTGCAAACACCCCTCCCCTACAGACCTCTGCCCACCCAGTATCACAGTGAACACCAAAGAAACTGCAGCAGAGAGGGTCCAGAGAGGCTGCAAAAATGAGAAACCAGAGAAAAAGAGCTCACATTAGAGAGATGGGGACATCAGAAACAGAGCTCAAAGCAACAATTATAAAAATGCTTAAGGAACTGAATGATAATTTCAACAGAGACATGGCAAGCATTAAAGAAGACATACAAACCATTGTTAAGGACTAGAGAGAGGTAATGACTACATTAACTGAAATGAAGGATAGAATTAAAGTCACCAAACTAGATAAAATAGAAGCGCAAAGCCGTGATTTGCAGGGAAAGCCATCAGAAAACACCCATTTAGAACAGATAGATATGAAAATCCAGAAAAATAAGGATGGTTTGAGATGTCTCTGGGACAATTTTAAGTGGGAGAATATTGGGATCATAGGTCTACCAGAAGGGACAGAGGGATCAAGGGAAAAGGGATCAAGAAACTACTTGAAAAAATAATGAATGAAAATGTTCCTGACCTAGTGAAGGAAATAGACATACAAGCCCAGGATGCTTAGAGAATCCCAAACAAGATAATCCCAAACAAGAACACACCAAGACACGTGATTAAAATGGCAAAAGTTAAAGAAAAAGAGAAAATTCTAAAAACCAACAAGAGAAATGCAAGTAGTAACTTATAAAGGGACACCCATTCAACTCTCAGCTGATTTCTCACCAGAAACTTTACAGGCCAGAAGGGATTGGAAGAAAATATTCACCGTGATGAAAATCAAGGATCTACAACCAAGAATAATGTATCCAGCAATGCTAGCTTTCAAAATTGAAGGACAGATAAAGAGCTTCTCAGATAAGGAAAAGTTGAAATACATCACCACTGAACCAGTACTACAAAGAATGTTAGAGGGACCTCTTTAAGATGGGAGGAGAAATGGGAGAGTGGGTAAAATAAGGGAAAGGAAAGGAGAAATTTAGTTTGATTTTTAACTTAAAATCGAAAGCAGCAAAGAAACAAAACTCATGGACACAGTCAATAATTTAGTAGTTACCTGAGGGTAAGAGGGGCGCATGGTGGGGGAGAAGGGACAGGGACACAAATATGTGGTGATGGAAAGAGAACTGACTCTGGGTGATGAACACATATCACAACAAACACATAGACGATGTACTGTAGAATTGTACACCTGTATGTAATTTTTACTAATCAATGTCACCCCAATAAATTAAAATTTTTTTGAAAAAGAAAAACAGAAATATCACCATTTTGCAGTTCTAAGTATAATAACTGATTCAAGAAAACAATCAATGGATGCTAAAAGCTTTAAGTGAAAGATTTTTTGGGAACAGGCTATTCACACGGTCTCAAAATGTCATATTGACACTTAACATATGAAATTACTTATTAAGAACACAGGGGAAAGTTGTATTTTACCTTGGGAAAATCTAGTGGACACTATCCTAAAGGAATTGATCAAATTTAGCATCATCAATCCCTATAAACTGACACTAAGTGCCTCTTAATGGAGGCAGTGGGAAGCACATCATCATCTGTGGAATATTCTGGCCAAAGATGTTTAACCTGAATTCAAGCATGAGGAAACAGGCAAATCCAGAGTGTGAGACATTCTACAAATTGTCTGACTTGGACTCTTCAACAATTATAGGTTGAGAAGAACCAGGAAAAAGCAGGGAAACTATTCAAAATTAAAAGTGTCATAACTAAATGAAATATAATAGATCTTAGATCAAATGAATTATATAAATAAATTCTGTTTGGGGGTAATTTGTTTATAGACTATTAAAAGATGTTTTAATTCATGCTTAAAACCTTATATGTAATAATGGTACTGTGGTATGTAAGAGAATGTGCATTCTAAGGAAATAGATAATAAAAGTGTGAAGTGTCAGGATGATTGCGTGCATGTGTGTGTGTGTGTGTGTGTGTGTGTGTGTAGAGATAAAAAGAGAGTCTGTGGAAATATTGCAAAATTGTTATAATTGGTGAATTTAAGTGAAAAGCACACCAGTGCTAATTTCACTATTCTTTCAAGTTTTCTTGAAATTTTTCAAAATATAAAGTTGAAGAAAAATTCATTTTTTTCTCCTTTCTGTTTTAGGATGAAATAAAGGAGGGTCCTCGAATGGGTGTAGGGAGATGGGGAAAATGGGTTTGTGAGGAGATGGAAAAGGAGGGTTTTAGGGTGCACAGGAGGAGAAAGGAGCATGATCCTAGTTTATTAGGATAATTAACAGTGGTGGCTGGAACATCTTCCAAATCTCCTTGGTTTAACACAATAAAAGTTTATTTTTTGTTCTACTAGAACCTGTCATACTATTATTGTATGACAACAATAAATACCAAGGCTTTATTCACAGCCACTTCCCTCTCACATATTAAAAACTATTGTGCCATTGTCCACCTAAACTTTTTTCTTTCCCTCACTGTTGGTCTTCATTAGGAGATCAAAGTGAAGATTTCACAGTGTGTGTGTGTGTGTGTGTGTGTGTGTGTGTGTGTGTGTTGGAGGGCATAGAAGAACCAGTTAGGAAGAGCAGGAAGAAAATGCCAAAGGAAGATTGGTTATATTTACGTTGAAAAGAAAAGAAGTGACTGATGGAAGAAAATAAATTGTATCCCAAAGAAGAAAGGGGAAAAAGCGTGAGAGTGTGCAAGTTTTTGAAAGAATATTGTTAGAGATTTTGAGGAATAGCTGTTGTATGGGGGAAGGATGTTGAAATCACAGGTAGGAAAAATCTACTTCCTAAGTCTTGCTCTGCAGTAAGAGTATATCTGTCCACTGCAGCCACCGCTCACACCCAGAACTTTCTGAGGTGAATAATTTAATTGCTGTCAATATTTTTAAGGAAATGTTTTCTCGGAATTTTACGTTACGCTAAGACTAAGCTAAAAAGGACTTGGCTTCATTCAAACTACCGAAATACTCAGGACACGAGATATTTCCTCTTCAGACATTTGCTATAGACATAAGTTAGTGACTCCTAATTGGCAGTTTAACGCTTACAGCTCTTTTTGAATTTGTCTAGTAGGCCTTCCAGTTTTCACTGGAAGCCCTCCCCCACCCCCTAAAAAGAGATTAGGAAGATTAAAAAAAATACATAAGGAAAATAGTAAGGAATGATGCATTTCTTAAGATGCATATTTGAGGCTTTAATCGTTTTGTGAAAACTTGAGGAAAAACTCCCCTGAGATC
This sequence comes from Lyroderma lyra, assembly GCA_004026885.1. Lineage (NCBI taxonomy): Eukaryota > Metazoa > Chordata > Mammalia > Chiroptera > Megadermatidae > Lyroderma > Lyroderma lyra. The sequence goes on along the minus strand of PVJL010006164.1, from coordinate 63,509 downwards.
TTTGTAAAATCGGAAACTCCTTGTCAGTCTTTCAGCATTTTTCTTACAGCTCGTTATTACACTCAATTTATTCTGCCTGGATTGTTTTTTTCATGGAAACTTCTTATTATAAAAGTAATGTATGGTGGCCTGGATTTAATCTGTTTTCTCCCACAGATTTATTGAACTATAATTGACAAATGAAGTATATTTTATATTACATATGTAATAGTATATTGAAATATACAATTTGATGATCGATACACATTGTGAAAGGATTCCTACAATCAAGTTAATTAACATCTCCTCACATTGTAGTGTGTGTGTGTGTGTGTGTGTGTGTGTGTGTGAATGCTTAAGATGTATTCTCTTAGCAAATTTCAAGTATTCAATACAGTATTATTAACTATGGTCACCGTATTGTGCATTACATCATCAGAACTTAATTAATCTCATGGAAAGGTTTTGTACCCTTTGAGCAATCTCTCCCCATTCCCCAACCCCTGGCAACCACCAGTATATTCTGTTTCTATGAATTTGGCTTTTTTAGATTCTACATATAAGTGAGATCATAAAGTATTTGTCTTTCTATGTCTGGTTTATTTCACTTAACAAAATGCCCTCCAGTTTCATCCATGTTGTTGTAAATGGCAGGGCTTCCTTCTTATTGTGGCCGAATAATATTTCATTGTGTATATATGCCACATTTTCTTTATTCATCCATCAGTGAATGCTTAGGTCATTGTCATGTCTTGGCTATTGTAAATAATGCCTCAATGAACACACATGTACAGATATCTCTTCAAAACAGTGATTTAGTCTCTTTGGGGGTATATACCCAAAAGTGGAATTGCTGGATCATGTGGTAGTTCTATTTTTAATTTAGCCTGGCTTTGTTCTTAGTTGTGTGTTTTAAGCTTATTGGAGACAGAATAATTTCTTATTTATAAAACAATATCATGGCAGTTAACGGCACAGGTCTTAAAGTCAGGCACACCTAAGTTTGAATATTGGCTCTGATAATCCTCAGTTAAAATACCAAACAAGTCTTTTTTTTCTTTTTGTGGTTGTTACTGTTGTTTAACCTTGTTTATAGTCTCAGTACTCTCATCTGTAAAATTGAGAAAATAATGCCTAGTCTTTTCAGGGCAGTTGTGAACTTTAAATGAGATGTATGAAAGTGTTTGGAATAGCTGGCATACACAAGTATTCAACCAGTGGTCACCATTATTATGTGTATGTGTGCTTTATTATTTGAGTCTCTACCATGTAGCACAGAAGTAGCTGCTCAGATTTTGCTGAACAAATCATGGCTAAGATGAGAGAAGAAAACCACAAATGAAATTCAGTGACTGGCACTCTGGTTTATTATAACTTTATTTTCTTCTGTGACCTTAACATTGGGAGTCCAGGGGTTGCTGTGGAAGCTTGAAATTTGCTTCTAGCCCAAATGAGCCTTTTTGGAGGTAGGGTAGGAGGAAATAGTACCAGGGCCTCCGTGGGAGTACTGAGCCCCTCCGGGGAATTCCAATTCAGTCTCTAGTTCCTTCTTTCCTCCTGCCCTCCCTGACAGCTTCTCTGGAGAGTCTCCTAGTGATGGGAACTTCCAGTGACTAACCTGTACCTTCATGGGAAGTTGAGGACCCACTTAAATACCACCTCCTGCATAAAGCACTTCCTGTTTTTCCAGGTCAGAGTCTCTCCTCTTACAGCACACAACACTTACTGCCCTATTCTAGCTACTAGCTTTATGTTGTTTCCCCCTGTGAGTTGCAAGGTTTCTGAGAGCAAAGTCTAACTCTGGTTCCTGTTTGATCAGTACAGTGAGCTGTACACAATTCCCAAGTAATGACTGTTATATTGAATTCTTCTACTGAAGCCGGTCTTTGGGCTATAGCCTTAAGTGGACTGGTAAGCCTGGGCCTCGTCCTAAATTTTAAGGTGCTACCTGGATCCCCAGAGCTTTAAGATACAAAATCCTGCTCCCTACGGGACAACACAGTCTCTGGGCAACTAACAGCCAGGAGGAGGCCGCTGTTTGGTTCATGGTAGGAAGTTCCCAGCAATAGATTTCAGAAAAGTTGACAAGAATCCAGAAGAAAAACTTTATGTAGGGGATGAATCAAGATTTACAAAATGGTAACATCAGAACTTTTCCTCTCCATGTATTAAAGTTCTTTTTTACACCACCTAGCTATTACATAGGAGTGTGGTGGAAATTTAATACCTGTAATGGCCAAAAACAATCTGAAAGAATTCTGATTCTATTAGCAGACAGTTTACTTAAAATTTGTTGTAGTACTCATATAAAAATAATACAGCAAATAATTTATTTGGTCCCAAATATGATTATTCTGACCCAACCAACATGCACAAAATATAAAATTTTTCATTCTCAATCATCATTACCACAATTTGCTAAAGTGCCTGTTCAAAAATAATATTTTACAGATATTATTCTGAGTTGTTTAACTGAATGTAGGTGAAATAACATCAGGAAAAGTTTGCCATCTCAGCAACTTGCTTTTCTCATTTGGCATGGGAAAAACAATTACCCTTTCCACTCCATCAGTATCTCTGTCACGGCTTGGACCTCAGTTCTGCTTAAAGAATGCTAAAGTGTCTCCTCTCGACTTCATGTGGCTTTTCACAAATTCGGTTAATTTCCTGAACCCCTCAGCCAGCCCATCCCCGGTGATGGCACAGCAGGGCTGCACATACCAGTTCCGGTTACAGCAGAGCTTCTTCACCTTGAACATTCTGGTGATGTCTTCGGCAGTCAGAGCTCCCGGGATATCTTGTTTGTTGGCTAGCAGCACAACAGGCACATTTTTAATGTGTTCATTCTTCAAAATGAGCTCAAACTCTCTCCTGGAGGCGTCCAGTCGCTCTCTGTCAGTGCTATCCACAACATACACCAGCCCATCGGTGTGCTCACAGTAATCGCCCCACACGCTTCTCATTTTCTCCTGTCCTCCAACATCCCAGACCGTGAGTGCAAGGCTCTTTTCCAACTCAATCATCTCCACGTTGAAACCTATTGTTGGGTTGGTCACAATATCCTTAGCAAGCTTTAATTTATAAAGGAGAGTCGACTTCCCTGCAGAGTCAAGTCCCAGAAGAAGAATTTGGGCTTGCTTGGCTTTAGGGTTTTTAGAACTCAACAGACCCATTTTAGGCTTTGTTTCCTTTAAAAACTTTCCCTTTTGGCCAGGGACAGTATTTCCTCTTCAGGTCTTGCATGAAAATGTTGGGAGGAAAGAAGAGAGCAAATGCTTCATATTATATTGTCAGAAGAGGAACTTGTATGCCTTTATGTTGTAGCTTATCAGCTTGCTTGTGGGCAAACAGTGTTTTATTTGCAGTCCCAGCCAATCCTGAGGAATCTATGGTGTGAGTAACCAGCCAATGTCATAGCAGCTCAAAGGGGAAATTCTTTGTAAGTGAGTAGGACTTGGGGGTGGAGGGCAGGGGTGGGGACTGCCTGAGTGATGCTACAGCTTTATTCCCTTCCATATGTTGGAAATCTAGGGTAATTGAACGTTCAGACACGCACAAGAGTGCAGTTTCATAGCAGAATGAAAACTTAACTTTACAAGTGTTTTGTAGAACACCTCTAGTTATTTGACCATTTATCTTATCCCAGTTGTAAATAAGTAACCAGACTTCTGAAGTCATGAAGAGTTTAGTTCACACTTCCCTAAGCAGTATCTTTAGTACTTTCCCCTTGTCCAGATTACTCAGCAGGAAACTTTAAACCACCCAGGGTTGCCTGAACCTTACTCCCATAGTCACATAGAGAGGATCACTTCTTGAATCATACAGGCGGAAAATTTATATGATTCACGAGACCAAATTTATAGAGGGGGGCGTTTATAACACAAACCCTTTTAAAATTAAGCAGTCTGATTAAATACAGCAAATTGATATTTTTGGAATCAACATTTTAGAAAATAGTTTCATGTAGTTATCTCTTCTTTATCTCAAGATTCTACCAAAACGATGGTGAAGGAATAAAAAGAAGATATAAACCCATAAAAAGAAGACAGGGGGAAGCCATGAGACGATGAGAGATTTTGACAAAATTCCATCTGGAATACAGATGGAAGATGAGTGGTAACTGCTGCAGCAGGATAAAGCTGAGAGTTGGGGTGCTGGTGCACAGGATATAGAAAAAAGGGATAAAATAAGGGACTAAAAACCAAGAGGGTCAATGAAAAGTTTGAATGAGGAACAACACACACACATACACATACACACACATCTGCTGGGTGACATTTTAGCAATGAGAAGTTATACCCCAGGCAAAAGAACTGAAGGGTTCTTTTTTAAAGAAATTGAATGACAACAGATAAAAAGACTTCCATGTTTTGGCATTTGGAAGTTTACATATCATAATGCCTAACTTCAATTAACCTAAAGCCACCTTGGCAGTTGGCAAACATTGCTCATGTACACAGAGGTCCCAATCACCTTTTCAACACACAGAGGTTTCTATACTTACTATAGAAAATTCCTTTTATATGAATGAGGAAAGACCAAGATAAAAATAACAAGGGTTTAAGAAACTTTAAACAGGTAGTGCAGGGAACAGAAGAAAATTTTCAGTAAGCTCTAATTAATATTTCCATAGAGATTTGAAAAGATATTGCATCCATAAAGAAGAAATGAATGCTATTAGAAAGGCCACTCGAAAAACAAAAACAGAAATTTTAAAAATTAAAAAGAAAGAAAAAAATAAAAAAACAAAAACAAAAAAAAAGAAATCTTAAAAATTAAAAACTTGATTTCCAAAATTTAAGATCAATAACAGATTGGAAGGAAATCTTTCAGAAAGTAGAAGATAGAACATATGAAAGAAAAGATAATAGATGTAGAGAATCAATCTAGAAATTTCAACATCTGACTTATGGGACTTCATTCCAGAGGGAACAGAAAATATGCAAAAGAAAAAAACTATCAAAAATAATATAAGACTATTTTCCAAAGCTAGAGAATGAACTGTCCAGATTGAAAGACTGCCCTCAATGCATAGCAAGTTGATTTTTAAAACAGCTATACCAAGGCATATAATATAATATTTCTTATTACAATGAAAATTTATTGTTTTTTTTAAATTAAGTAGACTATTCTGGGTGCAGAAAGTACACTTGGGAAGACATAATTCAAATCTTTTAAAGAAACATTAAGTTCTTAACCAATTCATTGTATCTCAGAAACCAGAGATAACATTTTCATTCATTTATTCATCCATCTATTTATTCATTCAACAAGTAAATGTATTGATTGCCTACTTTGTGAATCCCTGTGTGCTAGATTCCAGGAAAGTCAAAGATAAAAGTCCTGCACTTAGGATGCTTTCATTGGAGAGAAGGTAAACCATACATGAACAACTAAAAATAATAATACAAAGAAAAACAGTAATTGTAAATAGTATAAGGAAAGAAAAGCTGAAGTATTCTAGTTAAATATTGAACTGGCCCTAGAGTTGCAGTGGGGGAAGGGCATCAATTAAAGAGATGGTCTCAGAAATGGGAAAACATAGGATGTGTATGGAAAAACAACTCGAGTTTACAGTATCAATGTGTATTTTTTTCCACAAACATGTTTAACTATCATGAGAAAACCATCATACAAATCTAGATTGTAGGCCATAGTATAAGACAACAGACCTGGACTCTTCAAGGTATGTCCATGTCATGAAGGACTGAAAAAAAAAAGTGAGGAGCAAGAGGAAGGATCTTTTAAATTAAAAGATATATGATTCCTAAGTGCACTGTGTGATCTTTGATTGCATCCTTGGTCCAAAAATTTTTGATTAAAGAAATTATTATGACAACTGGGGACATCTGATTATGAGCTACACATTAGATGGTGTTTTTATCAATGCTAAATGTCTTTTCTTTTTTACATTTTGACCTATTTGCTTTATTTAGTTTTTTTTAACCTTTTTTTAATTTCTCATTACAGTTGACATACAATATATATTTTTTTGACATACAATATTATATTAGTTTCAGGTGTACAGCATAGTTGTATGATATTATTTTTTTTTTTCGTTCAAGATTTTATGTTACATTTTATTAGGACTATAAACTCCTTCATGGGTAGCACATTAAATAGTTATCAGTTGAGTCACTCTTGGAGATGATATTATTTTTTATCTCTCCTGTAGGTTTGAAAATTTTCAAAATAACATGTTGAAATAAAGAATATAATTGAAATAAACTAATTAAATTAGGCTGCAGTGTGGAGTAATATAAAGAAATAATTCAGCTTACACATGTGGTAAGACCATATTTCCAAAGGTGAATTTAGGAACTCTGACTACACTACCACTTGAGCTCTTCCCCAACTCCATATTTTCAATAAATTAATTTTTAAAAAGATTTAACATTTATTTTATATTAAAATGTCTATGTTCTTTAAGAAATCCACTGTCAGTTTTGAGGTAGCACTTTAATTTAATTTGACAATAATGAGGATTATCATGCATGTACACCTTCCCTCTATTTCCTATTTGACCAATTACATGTTGTTTTCAAGCAAATGAGGGGTTAAATTCTGGATGAATATTATAACAAAATGAAAAGATGTCTCTTCTGTGATAGGAAATAGAATACATCACTACTTTCTCCCTGATCATTTCTATCAAAAAGTTACAAACATTGCAACATTCTTTCCTATTGTTTCACATTCATAGATTCATTTGTTCCAGCCAAACCTGAGGGAAGGCAAGGTATTTGTTTTCTGTAAATCATTCTGAGGTTATGCAAAAAAAAAAAAAAAAAAAAAGGTACATGGTCTGTGTGAGCAAAGTCTCAGATCGTGAGAGAGTTATTGGCAGGCTCCGAGTATCACAGGAAATTTGTTTTAAAGTACACGAATCAAGGAAACATTTTTAAAAATTTCTTACCATGGAGGTGGGAGGCAAAAAGCCCTAAATTTGAAACTCAACCATGTACTGACCAAGTAAAGATAGAAACTTATCTCTTAGAAGACAGTTGCAACTTATTGCATGATCTTTATTTTTTATAGATGAAGAAAGAATCGGGATGAGTTTGTGTGGCATAAGCAAACTTGGACCATATACTGTTTTTCTTACAATAACTTATTTATTAGTCTCTTTAAAAATAAACTTTTTGGAAAATTAACATATGACATACATACAGCAAAAACCATAAATGTACAGTCCAGTGAGTTATCACAAATTGAAAACACCCATGTAATCACCACTGAGACTAGGCTTAATTTCTTATTTTTGTTGCAAGTAAGAATTCCAGGGAGTTCCCTGATGGTGTAGTGGCTTAAGGCTTTGGCGCTGGCGCTGTCAGCGCTGCGGCCTGGGTTCGATTCCCAACCAGGGAACTACCCACATACCAAAAAGCAAAAAAAAAAAAAAAAATTCCAAACTTCAAGTGTTTCTACACTAGTTGTCAGAAATATACTGCATTTTCAAAAGTGTGACGGGAACAGCAGGCCTTCATTATCCTAGTTGAGATTCTTTGATGTTATATTCCAATCTATGAAGCTTTTCCAAGTGCTATTTTTCCAGGACAGAATCAATACTTTTATCTACATCATCAAAGGTGGAGAGTTTTTTTGTCACTTGGGTGGACCACTGGATCTGAATTCAAATCTAGCTTCTGGCACTTGTGTTGCATAGTGATAAAATCAAGAACATTGTGATAGTTACTTACATTATATAAAATAAATGTGAAAACACGTATCACAGAACCTGGTACATGATTGATGAGAGTTTGCTTCCTCTCCTCTTACAAGTTCTTTGTATTAGCTAACATTTAAAATGACACACAGCAATTCGGTGATTACCATCAGAGTGCTCCCTGCAAAAACTAAATTACTGTGCGCTGGACCACTTGCCCAGTACCCCTACATTTTTATTTCCCTTCCCCCGAAACAGATTAAAATGAACAAGGAGACGAGACAACAGCAAAGGGACAGTCTGAAGGCTGTCTGGAACTTGGGAGGGACAGTCACATTCTTTTACCTTGGTGAAATGGGGATTTATATTATAATTTATATATAGTGTTCTCTGAGTGTCTGCTCAGCCAGCAACAGGGGAGGTGGGGGGGGGGGGCTCCAAAGAACTGGGTGGTGCAGCCTCACCACCCTTAACCTAATTGGTTTCCTTTTCCCTTCAGTGAAATAATGATTCAAATCATAGGTTTGCATAGTTCTCCATTCTTTATAGCTTCTCATTTCTCTTCTAACCCATAGCAAATGTGTGATTATTCATTCAACACTTACTGAGTACCCACTAAGTGGCAAGTACTGTCTGCTGTGTTCAGAGTAACTGGGAGTTCGCCCTTTAAGAAGTAACTGAGGGTTGAGCAGTTTTTAAAAAATCTCTCACAAATACACTATACACAACCTTGCTATTTAAAAAATAAATATTTGGGGGGCTTCCCTGGTGATCTAGTGGCCAGGTTTCAGCACTTTTACCACCATGGCCTGGGTTCAGTCCCCGCTCAGGGAACACCCCCCCCCCCCCCGCAAAACAAACAAACAAATAAATAATATTTTACTTAAAAACAATATTTTAAAAATTTAAACCATTTGAAACATCTAAAAATCTAAAGCTATTATGAATTTCATTTGCATCTATTTTCTATCTTGGTTCATTTTCGTATATAATTTTGACGAGCTTTATTCATGCATTCGTCAAACTTGTACTGAGCGTGTAATATGTCTGGATACACAGGAAAACTGGTGATATATGGATGCAATCAACGCAGTCTCTATTTTCAAGGAACTAATAGTCTAATACGGACACAGACACCAACATGGCATAAATATTGGTATAAATGAGGTAGCAATACCTTAAGGAAGCACAGAAGTTATCAAAAAGAAGGGTAGAATCACAAGTTGTGTCCAGCGAGCTGGAAGAGGTTTTACAGCTCTGGAGCTGAGAGTGTGAAGGCAGAGCAACAGGAGGAGAGGAGGCTGCAGGCCACTGTCCGGCAAGCGTGGCTCATGCGTGGGCTGCTCACATGATTTGTCATCCAAACTTGGACAGTTTTAAAAATGGAATGGGTACTTGTAATGAGTACGTCAGAAAACAGGATTGTCCTGGGAAAACTAGGCTCTGTGGTCACCCTGATACAGGCCACGTGACACTTACCTGACTCCAGGAGAGGAAGCTCAAGCTCGTTTCAGGATGACAGGTTAGAGCGCTAGGCCTGCATAGCTTCTTCTCAAATATGTCCAGTCACTCACTGACATTCTCTTTTTTAGCCTTCTTAAAGGATAAACTAAGAAATCAAAGTTGCAAGAGAACGTGTGAAATAACATCTACTTGATCTAGTTGTTACTACTTCAGGCTGCCTCCAAGGAGAATGGGGAAGAGGTGGCTGAGGTTAAGGGCGTTTCCTTTCTCTCTTTTCACACTCTGACCCTCCTTCTCCCTCCTTCTCCCTCTTTCTCTCTCTCTCTTTTTTTAACCCTTTCAATTGTTTTCTTTCCCCTCTATTCTTTTCTTTCTGGTTAGGTCAGGTCAGTGAAATGCTGGAGAGTGGCCAGGAATAATTACTATTATTATAAAAAGTATTCAACTATTATTATATATTACAGCCTCGGTAAACAAGTTTCTCACTTCACCAATTGCACTTTGCTTTTGTTTTACATTATGATTTTATATAAACTAAGCCTTTCTTGAGGGTAATCAAGTTCCTTTCCCACTAGCCCCTATTGCCCCTGTACCCAGCTCCAAACCACAGGTTGTGGAGGAAAAGAGGATCAACATTCTCTGGATGTTTGCATCAGTTAAGTTGAAATAAAAAAATTCTGCCCAAATGTATAATATGACTAAAGGGCATCAAGAAATAAGTTGAGATCCATCTGAATTCCAAAATTTTATTTAGAAATAAAATGGTCCTTAATATAGTCAGAATGGAAAAGCTCATCTTGTGCCATTTTTAAAGTATGTTTATTAAAAGTGTTAGAAATGTGTAAGCAAAATAATTATGTTTGAGTGAAGGCTAAAATTGATAAGCAGTGAACTTTATTATTCCTTTACTCTTTTCTTAATTTTTTAAAAAATAATTTCTTCCTATGATAAGCATGAAAGTAAAAATGATGACCATAAAAAATTATTTAATATGATTTAGTTCTCACTTCCATAAAGGATGTGGCAAAGCACATGACTAAGTTAATTATCTGTGTAAATAATTATCCATGTATTAATATACCCAGGTAACAATTTTTGATAAGAAATTCCAAAGGGAAATTTTGGCTAAGAAGAGATAAAAGAAATGCTAGAGTGAGAGAGAAAGAGAATGTTATCACACTTAGAGTGACAAATGACATAATAAGTCAGGCCACCAAGAGATAGGGTAGCCCCTGAAGGTTCCCCAGGCCCTGTCCCATTGCTGCAGGTTCTCAGGGTTGGCTTTCCAGAAATGCCAATCAAGGGTTAGATAATAATGCAACTGGGGCACACAACTGGTTCAAGTGCATAGCTAAAATTAATTCCAGTATGAGAAATTTCAGGGTACAGATTAAATACTCTGGAAGTAAATCAGAGTGTTTAGCTTGGTACAGGCTGGAAACATTAAACTTGCCAAGTTTAATTAGTCAAGCACAGACTGAAATCAGACAGACCTGGCTTCCAATCACAACTGTATTTTTTTTTTTCCTGTATGAATCTGAGAAAGTTACTTCTTACCTAATTTCTTCATTTGTAAATTGTAAAGTAGTATTACCTACCTCACAGGGTTATTGTAAGGAATAAATGAGATATAACACAGCCTAGTAAATGACACATGGTACACACTCAGTAACTGGTAGCTGTTATTATTTTATTATTGGTCATAGGGATAGCAGATGGGTTTGAATTTGCTGGCCAAGTGATTTATTGTTAGCATATTGAGAGGGAGTATAAAGTTGTGTCTTGGCTTCATGAAAAACTATACTTTGGTCCTGATAGTTAATTTTGTGTATCAGCTTGACTGAACTAAAGGATGCCCAGATTAATGACAAAACATTGCTACTGGGTGTGTTTGTGAGAGTATTTCTGGAAGAAATTAGCATTTGGATCAGTAAAATGTGTAAAGAAGATCATCCTCACCAATGCAGGTGGGCGTCGTCCAATCCACTGAGGGCCTAGTAGAACACAAAGGCGAAGGAAAGGTGTGGCTGTCTGCTGAAGCCAAGATGTCCCACTTCTCCGGCTCTCGGACACCAGTTCCTGGTTCCTGGGCCCTCATGTTCAGACTGGATCTTACACCATTGGCTCCCTTGACTATCAGACCTTTGGGTTTGGACTGAAACTACACCACTAGCTTTCCTGGGTCCTCAGCTTGCAGACAGCAGATCATGAAACTTCTCAGCCTCCATAATCACCTGAGTCAATCCCACATAGTAAATCTCTTTCTATATGTCTATATCTATTATATATTCTATTTCTCTGGAGAAATTTGGCTAATACAGTCTGTTATGAGTGTAGGTGAGACATAGTACCATATTTGCCATTCTTAACTGCTGGTATCAGACACAACTTTGTTCCTAAGGCTATAATCCCTCCTGACCCTTGTTGAGGCCATTTGATCCTATTTTAGAAGTTAATTGTAGTCTCAATCCTGATCTGAGACATCAAGTGTTTAAGCAGTTCCAATCCTCCTTTCTATAACCCAGAGTCATCCTAACCCTTAACCTAGTTATAACATGGTATCCACATTTTAAAAACTAGGCAACTGCCTTTTTAAACCTTTTAACTTTTATTTTTTTTATCTTTTGCCTTTTTAATAAGTCCCAGTCCCAACTGTTAAGCCCAAGTCTGGTAACTAGGTCTCTTGTACTCCAGTCCCTTCCTAAAATAGGTACCCTGACTCACATGTGCCATACTCTTTCTAAACCAAGCATACCTAACCCTTGGAGTCTAACTTTCAGTATAAAGCCTTTTTTAACTATTGGAAACTTCCTGATTGTTGAGTATGGGCTTCTCATTATTGCCCACTCTATATTCGCTATCAGTTTTCTATCCAACTATGTGTTAGGGCATCTTGCTCTACCAACCCTTTACTGAATACTTGCCCAGTTTAAAATATACACATAAATTTGCATGAAAATATTTACAGAAAGCTCAGTGTGAAATGTACATACGCAGACGTAAGGAAGATCTAACGTTCACAGGAAAAAATTATAGAATGTGGCTCTCTTGAATTCAATATGGAAATTTGTTATTATTTTTTAATTTCATGGGTTGACAGAAATCAGATGTATTCATTCAGAAAATACCTTTATACCAGCAATTAGACAAATATTTATTAATTGCCATGTGCCAAGTGCTGAGCCAGGTAGTGGTAGACTGGTGGGCACAGAGGATACTGGGAAGACTATTAAAAGAATCTATGACTCAGTCTTAGGTCAGGGAAACCCTCCCAGGAAGGCTGTGTGGTCTGAGGCCCTGTGAGTCATGATGATTAATGGCAAAGGGTAACCAAGTATGCTCCAGGAAGATCTGGACCTTTCTTGGAGAGTGTAGATTGTGGGGGCCCCTTTGTGGAAACCACAGTTTTCTCTTCCATCAAAATATTCCTCCCCAAGAGCACTATTTCTGCAAGGGTTTGGGCAGAAAGATCCCAAGACAGAACTTTGATGCCTTCTCTGTTCCAGCTGCCTTTGAGAGCTCCCACTTGTGGTTGGAAGAGCGCTGCCATTCCTCAGATTGTGTTTACGAGCTAGTTGGCCAGCATCAGACAGTCTGATGACCTCAGTTTGTCCTCAGCTCAGGTTATTAGCTTCTTCCATTTCCCTAAATGTTTGCTAGTGATTTTCTCTCCCACATGTAAGTGGTCTTCAGAATAGTATCATTACAGGCTCATTATACTCAATGTCTAATGTAATCCACTGAAATATCAGGCATAATTTTCACTATAGAAAGAGGAGGGACTTACCCTCTCAGTTGTGATCCAGAGTACCAAATAAGTAAAGTTTTACTATATAAATGTCATGAACTATGAATTTAAATAACATGTAGGAAGCCAAAATATATGACAGTCATCCAAGAGTCCCAAGTCAGAGGGAAACACAAGAAAATTTGCAGATGGCATGACTGTTTACCTAGAAAACCCAGAGAATTAGATGACAAACCAAGACATATTTTGTGGCCAGACACAAGGTCAACATACAAAGATAAGTAACATTCCTCTTAGCCAGCAATAACTGAGAATGATCCCATTTTCAATAGCAATAAGAACTGTAAAGTATCTGGAGATGAACTCAATAATATACATACAAGGCCTGTATGAAGAAAATAGTAAATCTTTACTGTAATCTTAAAAATATATCGAGTAAAGGAAGACATATAGCATTGTAAAAATGCCAATTCACTCCTAATTTAATCAGTAAGTTAAGTTTCGTTCCAATCAAAATCAATCAGTAACAAATATTTATAGAACATTTAATTATGAGTCAGTTACTATTTTAATCATCACAGTTATTGTGGTTAATGCCACAGAGTCTCTCTCTCAAGTTTACATTGGAATGTAAGGTTGGACAAGGGAGATAAACACATCAACAAATAAGACGCAGAGCTTCTGGGCTGCTTCGGGGGCCCAGGCTCACGGAGCAGCCACTACCGCGAACATCTCTGGTCACCATGGTGGGGGGAAGAAGAGCTCTGAAGGCTCTTCCATAGTGACATGCATTTAGCACTTCCACTCACACCTTGTTGGTTTCATGACCCCCAGTAACCAACCACAAGGAGCGAGGAAGTGCAGCCCACTGTGTGCCCAGAAAGGAAGCAGCCCAGAAATAAACCAGACCTTTTGATGAATACCTACCTCCTCCTATTGATGGTCTGATATTTTTATCATTCTGCCTTTTAGTTTTAGATCTTAAATCTGTCTGAAATTTCCTTATGAGCACTATATCTGGTTTCCAAATGTACAGCACATTTCCCCAATTCTACTGATTTAAAAGCCCCCTATTTGTTAAGAATTGTTTTTGGTTTCAAGCAATAGACACCAAAAAACACCCAGTGGGTTAAACATGCTAGAGGTTTTATTTTGTTCACACATGAAGAATCTAGAAGGAAGCAGTCCAGAGATGGTGCCTCTGGTGTCATTAGACACCCAGCCTTTTCCTGGCTGCTTCTAGCTACAAAGAAGGGTGAGATGGATAGGCAGTTTTTTTAAAAAATGAGGTCATATGGCCATTACCAGCAAATACATTTGAGCGTGTGATCAGATTCAAGTTGTAATCTAAAGGCAGCAGCCACAGACTTACTAATGGATTCGATGTGAGTGAGAGAGAGACCCAAAATAATTCGTAGGTTTTTTGACTAAACAATGAAAAGGATAGTGGTGCCATTTACTGAGAAGAGGGAGAAAAGGGCTTTAAGGAGAAAAACCACCGTTAAAATGTGAGTCCTTAATGAAATGTAACGAGCTAATAGAAATTTGACATGGAAGAGAAAAGGGGGGGAAAGAGCCAAAATAATCATGAATAATCAATGATTTTTAAAATAGAGCAGATGAAGAAGTACAGAAACAGGTGTGCATACACATGGGCACACACACACACACAATGCAGAGCTCTCAATTAGCTGACAAGGGGACAGGCAGGTAGCATGAGCACGAAAATAAACTGTTCTTTGCAAACTACTGAGATTCTGTTTGTTGCTGTTGCACATCCTACCGCCTTCTGGGTGATACAAAGAGACAGGGTAAATAAAGAATGTCCCCAGATCATGTAATACTGTGCAGCACACAAGCAAAAACAAGTAATAATGATGAAATAGGTGTCCATTTGTAGGTAAAACATGCAAAGAGTTATTATTTAGGAGAAAACCAAATTCTAAAATAGCACAGATAGTATTCTATCACTTATATTAACCCCCATCCCACATGAGTAGTGGTTACTATATTGGACAGTGTAATGCTAGATAATTCTCCAATCTAAAGAGAGAGGTCATGTACAAGAGAGTGGATCAAGACATGGCTGAGGCTCCAGGGGTAGCGGGTAGAGGAGGAATCACAAAAACTGACAGAATCCTCAGGTAGGTTTGGGGATCTGAGAGCAGAGGGACCTGTGCTCATTTCTCAGGTGGGGCCAGGATAAACAGGAGAGTGTGGAAGTGGGAACCAGGTGTGTCTAAGACAGCCTCCAAGCCTTCTATAATATTATGCATCCTCCCCCAAGTCTCCAGAGTGGCACAAGAGGATAACGGTTTCCCAGTCCCCAAGGGGAGTGAGGATGTGGCTCGGGGAGAATCACCAGTCAGGATAAGGTTGCTGCGAGTGCTGGACTGGTGACTGGAGATAAGAGGAATGTGGATGTAAGCAGTGAATGTCAACCTGGAGGGGTGGACAAGAACCCCATGTCCCCTACGGCTTAGATGCCACTCTGGGAAAAGGAAGGGGGAGGGGAGATTCTGAATCCCTGGACTTTACCAGAAATCACAAAACATCCCAGAAGTAAGCTCATCTACAATCTACCAACTATATTTCTGCTATTGGGCATAATGGAAGGTTAAATTAAAATTTAAGTTCAGTTACAGAGTTTTAAGTTCAGTTCTGTAAACTGGAAACACAGGTTTTGCTACCCTGTCCTCTGTGCACAGGGCAGCTAATAACTACCAAGAGGCTGGAAGGGTGTCTCGCACTGCATCCCGGGGGTTAAGGCCCTCTGCAGGGAAGCCTCCGTCAGGGCGCCATGCCCAGCCCAGGGGAGGGAATGTGGACTTAGGAGGAACCCCATTGTGGGCCTTCATGTAGAGAATTCGTTCTGACCTCGCTGCCCTTTCCACCCCCACAACACACACACCTATTTCTTCTCTAGTCTCCATATTGAACCCTAAAATTAATTGCCCCTTCCTTTTTATGGTATCCTTGAGAGAGCAGGAAATTAGTGGGGGGCCTTTAGGATTGTGACACTGCTGGAATTTAGTGCCCTGAGGCTAGAGACAGGGCACAACAGGAAACAAAGACCTGTCTCGCTCATGGTGTGATTTGGTTGGCTTCTCCTACTCACACTGCCAGCTCAGAGATTCCCGCTGTTGTGCCTGGTTATTTTTCTCCTGGGGACAGACCTTGTGAAGACGTTTTCCCAGGGTTGGGCTCCTGGGGTACCAAACTCAAGGAGCCACTCGCTCTCAGGCTCCCCCTGAGAGCAATACCTCTTTAAATTTTGCATGCCAAGTGCCTCGCTGCTTCACCATAGCCTAGGCCCTCACATGGAAATAAAACTTCTTCCTGCCTTGGCCCCTCCTGTGGTCTGTCTTTGTGGGCAGCTTATTGTTTGCACCTCACTATCTTGGGTGTCTCCTCAACACTTGCATCTTCATGGAACAATGAAGAAATCAAAGGTGGCAGCAGTCACCCCTGTGTGCCGTCCACTGGGTGGGGGAAGTAGAAACTGCCAGGAGACCTTTTTTCTTTTTTCTTTAAATTGCATAATTACAGCATTTGGGACCTAGAAGAGACTTTAAGGATCATATAATTTGATATGCTTGCTAATATTCAGGATTTTGAGGCTTTATGTTTGTTTCTTTGTTTTACTTTCAAGATTCTCAGAAGAGCTATTAACAAAGATATTTCTGTAACAGGTGGTTTAGAGAAGAAAACTCATTCCCAGGACTGCCGCCTGTTGGGAAGACTGTAAAAACTACATAACCAAATCAGCTAGAAACTGGAGCACCCAGCAATCAATGATGCAGTAATCAGAGCATTGGTAATAAAAGAATGACAGCTAGACCAGTATGTAGTGGAACCATTTACATTTCTGTGATTGGGTTCAAGCAAGTATCTCCCTGTCTTTAAGACTGGGATGGGAGCGAAAGTAATATTAAACTAAATCATTTGAAGTTAAAATTATGGAATCTCCATAAGACCAGTTTGAAAGACACCACAATAAGAAAAGTCAAGTACAGGATGTAATTCTATCGCCCCACTATATTAGACACTGACATATTGCTCAGTGAGTCTAACATAGCAGTTTTCCTCCAAATGCCAGCAACTGGGCTCTATATTTAGCTAAGTAAGTTTCCCAATGCTAGAAAATCCATTCAAGCATGACAGTATGAGTGAGCGGTGTTTAAATATCTATCTACTCTGTATATTATGATCTAATAACATTGAGGACTTCAACCTTCAAAACATTTTATAGTAACTTGATAAAACATTCCTCACCATCCACCTCAGTAAAAAAAAAAAAAAAAAAAAAAAATCATGATAACATTTTATGGATGAGGACCCAATACCAGACATTAGTGACTCATCAACAGAGCCAGATTTGGACCCAATCATTCTGGATCCCTAGTCCAGTAACTACTTCATGTGGACAGTTCACTCCCTTTGCCAAGAAATTAACTATTTGGGTAGGAGAAACATCACTTTATTAATTCATTTTTTTCCTAATTAATTCTATAAAGTTCATCATAGAAAAGCTATCAAACAGAAATGCTTGAATTTATGTTTATGTACATTTCAGATAGACCAGGTGCCAAAAAAATGTATACACATGTTAAGCAACATTATCTATGTACTACATAAATGCTGATAGTAACCACTTTGAGCACCTCCTGTAATTGCAGAAGTCAAATGTGACTTGTGTTCCTCTTTTGTTATCAGTATATATTGAGCATTACAATTTTAATACAGTTTTTTTCTTTCTTAAAATGTGTATATGTTTTTTTGGCACCCTCTATATTATGTAAATTTCTCAGCTGCATAAATTTATTTCCACTTGTTCAGGTTTCCAAGAAACCTGACCTTACATAAATATTTTTGAAGAGGGAAATCATTCAGAAGATTAAATAAGACTAGTGAAAACGTCATCGTAATTAATTTTAAGTAAAATCCATAACGGTTCAGAGAAAAATCAATTGTGAAAGAGGCTGCCAATATTTGTCAAGTAATGAAATTATCTTTCTCCAAAATTTCTAAGTTATACTTCAGAAAAATTAATAAATATCCTATCTGTAAAATTAACAATAAATTGAGCTAAATATTATTGTTCAGATTTTACCTAATAAAACATACTAGTGCTTCTGTTACTAGATTTTATTTTTTATAATTCTAAATGAATAAGACAACACAACTTCTTAAATAAATTCTGCTGGTGTTTCATTTCCTTTGTAATTACCAAAATTATTGTCAGTTTATCATTTGACCTAACATAAAATTTTAAGTAAAGTTGGCATTTCATATATATAGTGATGCTAGAGAGTCTGCTTATTAACTACGAATTCAAAGCATCATGAAATCAAATATAAAATACCACAGTCTTAGTTATTAGCCATATAGCAAAGATTTACTGCCTTCTCTTAACTGTACAATTTTTCATCTAAACTAAAGACAGTCAGCTTAGTCATCAAAAAGATTAAAAGACAAAAGCTCCTCTGGCCTAGTGTGAACAGTAAAAGGAATCAGAAAATATGGATTTAATAACAAGGACCTATGTTCAGGTGGATCTGGCTAGAAGTCAAGTACAAGAGGACGTTTATTTACTGGGAAAGAAGCAAATTCTCTCTCAGACTTCTTTAGCCTCAAGACTTACATTACCACAGAAATTTAAAAGAGCAGGCCTAAATGATGGCAAGGAAGCCTATAGGACATAAAATGGCACTGTGTCTCTCACTTTGAAATCAGTGCAAAAATTATAGATAAAAATGAAGAAGTAAAGTAAAGCAGCTTTTTATCAATTATCTCAAGGGCAAACCCTTGAAAGTTAAGTGGAAAGTAAGTTAAATCACTTTGGGGTGGTAAATGGAGAACTCTAGATTTTTTATAGGCACCTTTTGCACTGATTCGTTTGCATACTCAAGTGGGCTTTCTGTGATTACAGGATCAGTACAACTGTTAAATGTTATTTAAGGAGCAGAATTCCTGTCGTAATAATCCAAGACTGCTTCAGCTTTCCCTTGGCTGTGTCGATAGAAAGTCACTGTGTCACTCTGGCCATGTAAATTAATATATATATCTTATATATATTATTTTTTTGCTTTTCTGTAAAATATTGGTTTCCCCAGGAGCTGTTGGAAAGTATTTATTAGGCAATAACTGTAAAAGGCTTTGCAAGCCTGATAGAGTAGTTGCATGCTAAGTAATAATGATTACAAATGAAGGATCCTTCAAAAGAAACTACTCGTGAGATTCATTTGAGAATGAGACTCAGAAAGAAACTTTGACTCAAAAGCACTTCTTTATCTCATTTTAAAAAAGTACATGGGAAAGGCAGAATATAAATAAAATTATTTATGCCCTAAATAATGATGTTTTCTACTAATGCCAGTGTATGTTGTAGTGTGTGTGTGTGTGTGTGTGTGTGTGTGTGTAAATAAGACTAGACTTTAATTTTTTTTTTCCAATTCTTAATTCATTTTTATTGTCAGACTTATTGGGGTGACGTCTGCTAGCAAGGATCACATAGGTTTCAGGCATACAATTCTACAGTGCATTGTCAACTTGTTGTAAACAAGTTAGACTTTAATTAAAACTATATTTTAAACTTTATTTGGAAAACTTGCTGGTTTTGACCACATCAGGATGTGAGATATTAGTTCAGATAAGATATGATTATTAACATAAGGGAATATCAATATTAAGTCCAGTGAGAGCGGTCTACAAAACAGGTTGGAGTGGAAAGAGCATGGACTTTGGAGTCAGACAGACCTGGGGTGGAAAACTGGCTCTGCCACTTGTTAGCTGAATGGCTTTGGCCAAATTACTTAACCTCCTGAATCTCAGTGTGCTTTTTCTTTTTTATTCTTTTTTTGTGGGGGGCAGGGTAGTTCCCTGGCTGGGAATCGAACCCAGGCCGCAGTGTTGAGCATGCCGAAGCCTAGCCACTACTCCACCAGGGAACTCCAATCTCAGTGTCCTTGTCCCTATAACAATGTCTCCCTCATAGGGCCACTGTGAGGATTAAATGAGATTTCATTTGAAAAGTACTTTATTCAAAGGCTAGCTGTCTATTAGGCACTTAACAATAGTAACTATTCTCTTTTGACTAAATCCTATTCCTAAATGATCTTGTTTGAGAGTATCTTGCCCAGCAGTTCATTAGTACTTCTACAGAATTGATCCCAAGACGTCCTTGACTACAAGCACTACAGATGACTCTTAAGGAGTAATTGTTCTTTTCACAATGGATTTTAAGCTATATTAGTATTTCATAAATTTTATACAGGATACCCATTTTATAAGTTTTTCAAAGCAAATATCATTTGTATTCATATGTGTGTGTATATAAATATACACATATGAAAATATATATGAGTATGTTATTCTTTTTTTGATAAAGAACCACAGGAAGCCTGTAGAAGATTTTATCTATTTTTAGGATGTTAGCAATGAAAAATCTGAGCTCTTACCCAGTCTAAAATCTTCTCTTCACAGATGAGGAAACTGAGGCCTAGAGAATTTGGATAAAATGTGGGCAGGGGAGCTAAAAAATAATTAATACTATTCCTCCCACCTTAGAAGTTCTTCTACTTGGGCTAATCATCAAATTAACAAAGACAGATGAATAGAAGAAAATAAAAATTTTTATACATGCACATAGGGTATTCATATAAGTATGAAAATTTCCAAGACAGTGAGGCAATTTTGGACAAAGGAGAAAAGGTGGAGGGGGCCAGAATATTAGATTTCAGAAGTGAGAAATTCATGGGCAGTTGAGGAAGAGTGAAACACACTGGCAGGCAAATTCTTCCTGGGCAAGTCAGAAACAATGGGACACAGGAGGTGTCCAGCTAACAGGCTCCAGCCTGAAGCTCTCTTATTTACCATCCTTGATTCCAATTATGCTAAGGCGAACGTCCTAAGATGCCTTCCTGAAGCAGGTTCTTCTATCTGAATCTCTTGGTCAGGAAAGGGGGAAGGCCCAAAGGTTCTTTCCAAGTCTTCTTTCTTATTAAACAGCGTAATATGAATATCCCAAAAAGATAGCTCCAGGGTGGGAAAATTTTGGTTCCCTTCACACTGTGATTTGTCAAAAATCACACTGTGCTCCTGACTCTCAATCCAATGCACAACTTAAAAGGCAATACAACATACTGCTGCTTTGAAAAAAAGTTCCTGATCAGAGATGTGAAACCTCTCCTTGGCAGGAATCAAATGTTACCCATCGTTGTGTTCACATAGGGCTGAGCAGAATTCTTTGGAAGAGTGAGTGTTCAGTATATATGTTCCAAATGAATTAATGGATTTTTCTTAAGGCTGTGGTGTCTGCGTTTTTTCTTCTGGGGACAGGTATGTATAGCTCAACAAAAATTTGATTTTGCGGTATATAATATTTAGAAACTGCATTACATTTATGATGACATAAGCAAATGAATAATGGGAAAGTTATCTGGAATTTTAAAAAATGATCTGGCATTATATTAACAGTAAGACTGACTGTCAGCATGGATGACACATGCTACAAGTCTATTTTTCTAACAAGTGAAGACAATGTTTTTGTATTTGTTTTTTATTTTATTTTATTTCATTTTATTTATTTATTTTTTATTTTTTGGCTGGGATTCGAACCCAGGCTACAGCTTTGAGAACGCCAAAGCCTACCCACTACACCACCAGGGAACCCTGTTTTTGTATTTGAATGAAACAATTGCCTGAAATTTTCACATTTTTTCCCCCTATCTATACTGAGTCGTGGACTGTGTCTCTGTGAGGTTACACATTTTGATGAAAACTGGAAAATAAGGTAACCATCAAGATGTTGATGTAATTGCACCATAAATGAAAGAATCAGTTTACAGTCATAATCAGAGAAGTTATACCTTTTGACTTACATCACAGTGTTATATTTATATAGTAAATTTAGAGTGAAGCCATTCCAACTGTTGCAATATTGCGCAGCCATTAAAATTCATGATCTTGAAGATAATGTGACAACATGGGGGGAAATGTCTGTGTTCTAATATTTCACTAGGAAATCAGTATTCATTGTCACACACTGGTGATTTTATAAAAGAGAATTCTGCACAGGAAAAGGGCAAAAAGGAAATATACCAAAATAAGAAAAGTAGCTGTGTTAAATTGGTGGCAGTGTGAGTGCTTCTTTCTTACCACTAGCTATATTACTTCTGTAACAGGAAAAAAATTGCAAGTACAAAGAAAATGATTTCTAGAAAAACAAAGTAAACATCTATTCTTCATGGCAATCCCAAATCTCTTGGAAAAAACTACCCCCACAATGTAAATTCTGTCTTCCAGAATTAAATTCTAAAATTTAACATTTTCTAATCTCACTAGCCTCTGCCTGAGTCTAGGGTGACATCCTGTAATTTAGTTTCTGGCTTTCAGACACACCTGTCAGAAACTACCTGAAGATGGCTTTCAGACACACCTGTCAGAAACTACCTGAAGAATGCACGGGATTTGGATACCCATTCTGCTAGCACAGATGGCTTCATTGTCATGGTTCTGAGGACTTCAATGGGAGCAGTAGCTTACCCATTGCAACAAAGACAGTTTGGTTGTGGAATTAGTGGTAACTCACCCTAGAACCTGTTCCTCCAGCCTTTTCAGTGACTACCTGGACTTTCTGGTCTCCCTTAATAAGTTTCTTTTTATTTAAATGACCTAGAGTTGATCCTCCCATCTCCATCTAAGAATGCTAAGAGAAAAGGCTAACAAAACTGGAATTCACCTAAGAAAAGATGAATGAAGAGTGACATAACTAAAAAGAAAATTATTCTAAACTTCAAAAGAACACTATGATCAAATAAAAGACCTCTGATTAGGTAAATGTCATGACTGTCACTTCTGGACAAAGCATTAAAGAGTTGGTGTGTGACCCTGCAGCTCTTCCTTCTGCTTCAGCAACCATTGGGGCCTGTTCCAGATGATGCAGTGACAGCTGTCAGATTCCCCATCAGCCCAGGTACTTGAGAGACTGTGTAGAAGAGAGCTTCTCAGTGATCCAAAAAGGACATGTAATGTGAGCAAGAAATAAATCTCTATTATGTTAGGCCACTGAGATTTGGGAGTTAATTTGTTACCATGGCATAGCCTAACCTACCCTGATTGAATCACAATGATATCTAAAATAGAATGTATTTAATGATAAAAATAAATAATATACAAAATAAATAAATTGTATGATTGAGAACATTTTATCTAATAAAAATAAACCAAGTAAAGAACGGATTAAGGATTTGTTGTCATCTTTCACCAAGTAAAGATATCTATGTTTACCAAAACAAAAACAAAAATATAACAAATTATGAAAAACCCTAAATATTTAATGACCTTAAATTTTTAGGGTTTACACGTTTCAGTTCTCAAACTATAAAACAAATTTCGTGATGCATATTAATTTCCTTAAAATAACCCCCTCAAAAAGCAGTATGCAATCATCAAAAAAGAAAACAATACTTATTTATTGTGAAATTCTTGATTGTGTGTGGAGAGAAGTGTGAGAAAATTGCTAACAGGGTTTGTGGGAATTGCTTCTGGCAAAACTAAAGGAAACGTGAATGCATCACTCATTTGAACAGATTCACCAATGTCTGCTTGCTTTTGCAGTTCTTTTCCATTTCAAATGTCCCTTTCAGCCTGTGCAACCCTAGTTTTTTTCTGCTCAGTAGTGTATGACCTTTATTTCATAATATATATAATGTTCTCTTACCTGAAATAGCTACTGACAACATTATTTCTATTTATTCATTATAATTTGCACCAATCTGTCTGCACTGAGTGATCCAGGCTACTGGGCCAACACTGGCAGAGAGAATCATCATCACAATTCTGATGTTTGAATGTTGCCAGTTTTCAAATGCCCTAATAAATGATCCTCTAATATGTCTGAAAGACTGTAAAGGGTTTTTGAAAGAGTGGGGTTGTTTTGTTTTGTTTTTTGTTTTTTATTTTGTTTTGCCTGTAGCACAGAAGATCAAATAAGAGAAAATGGGATTAAAACTGCCAGCATAAAAAATTCTGGAATAGATTATAGATAGGCTGACCAGACGTACCGTTTTAAATGGGATAGTACCATTGTTTTGTGTCCCATGTAAAATGGTATGTCTGGTCATCCTAATTATTGAGGGAGAATGCCTGGTCTTTTGTCAAGTACACCATTAAGATTACATCAGATACTTTCATAATCCTTTCTAGTTCTGTGGTTTTATGATTGTAAGACTAACATTACATCAGAATTTTCTTGGCTTCTCTTGTTTTCATTTATATCATTCAGTGTCTCTCGTATCTGCCATTCTAGGGGTGAACACACATACACCCCTAGAAGGGGGTGGGGGGGTCATATAATTCTTAAGTATTCCCACAGACAGATCCCAAACTATATGAGTCTAGTAGAGCAAAGAAGTTCACCATTGCCTTCTTTATTAAAGTGATTCATCTCTAAGCATGGTCCACGAGCACAGGCCTCACAGACCAGACCTTGAGAGTATTCCCCCATGGATGTTTCCTTGGTAATGGAAACATCTGTTTACCTAAACACCCTTATTTACCTAGTCACTAAAGCCAGAAACCTAGGAATCGCCTTTGATTTGTCATTTTCCTTCATATCCCACACCTAATTAATCAGCAAGCCCTGTCAGCTCTACCTGCAAAAGCTTACAGGAATTCTAACCATCAGAGTTAAAGAGATCAAATTGACACATATTCCCAGGCTGATTTAAGAACCAACAGAAAAGTAGACACAGAAGTCACACAAATGGAGATCAAAATATCACCTTTATTAGTAGTAGAGCTGATGTTAGTAGCTTATTCTTCTACTTGCAAGTGAATGAATCCTATTATGCACCCACAGTTAGGCAGACTTCCTAATACTTACAGCACGGAGGGAGGAACAGGGCAGAACACACAAGTGCAGGAGCAGGCAGATCTCCAACAGGAAGAAGGATGGAGAAGCTGGAGGAGCCTGCTGGCACCTTCCAGCACTGCCTGACAAGTTTTGGGAAGTGTAAGGAATGACCAGGAAGTCTACCAAGAAGTCACAGGAAACATGATTCCCCTCCTCCAACATTCCCCAAGTTTTCATTCTTTTACCCCATTAAGATTAACCATTAACTAGTGGTTTGGCTGCCCTCCTTCGGAGACAAGGTTAACCATCTACCTGGGCAATTCTGGTCCCACTGTCAAAAGATTATTCTCCCAATACCAACCAGGGCTCTCCTGGGCTGCTCGTGGGCAGCGTTTTATTTTTAACTCCAGGAGGTTCTAAAGTGGGAGAATAACACATTACTTAAACTAGTTCTAAAACCCACATCCAAGGCTAGAAATTCTCTGTTCTGTTACCCTTTCCAAACTATGTCCAGCCACATTGTCCAACATAGCTCATCGAAGGATTTGGCAATGAGATAAAATAACAACATAAACATATTCCAATCATTAAAATGTCATCCGCATACAAAGTCACAAATGTGAATATTAACTGCTTTTGTTAATGGAATTTCCTAGGAGGAAATCAAAGTTAAAAATTAAATTCCATGCAAAGTAGTTAAAAAATTTTAGAGATCAAAAGAATTAAGGTTCACAATCATATTGTCCTGCACCTGTGAATTAAAGATCCAAAAATTAAAGTCCAAACTCTACCCTCTTCAATTTCTTATTTCTGCCAACTCTCAGCTAGAAGGGTCTTTGCTACCAGGTAAAGCTAAGGTCTTTGGTAGCTACAACCTGGGCTATGTTCTATGGAATGGATATATAATAGGTATTTAAGGGTGCATACTAGATGCATTTCTAGCATGTCCTGTGTTTAGAGGCTCCAAGACTTATCAGAATGCAACCCCAACTCACCAAATCTAGAAAACAATTCAGTTTCATTATCACAGGTAAAATTATGGGTCCAGAGGCTAGAGTTAGTATCACCAAAGACCCTACTAGAGATTAAGTGGTACTGGATGAAAGGAACTAAGACCAAAAAAAAAAAACCTTGTTTAACCTCTTCATGATGGCAGTAAATCTAGGCTGGTTATCTGAAGTCCACAGTCTCTGAATTTACACTGAATCGGGGTCAATCTCCCTTCTAGCAGTTAATTTTGACACCATTTATCTACGTACATATTGAGCAGTAGCAGTTGGTACTGGGGCTATGCACATAGCCTTCTTTCTAAGATAGCACTTGAGACATTATAATCTTGCTAAGTTAGAAATTTGTGTAGGTGGCAGCCCAAATAACCAGGCTTTATTTGCTGTGCTCCTGCCTTTCTATTTATTCATCATCTCTAATTTTCCATTTTCTCTTTGAGCCCCATATTTCTGGCATCCCAGTGCTGAACTGAATGTGGGCCTCATCAACAACCCATACACAGGCCTCTTCGGTCCTAGGTCACAGAGGGTACTGCCCTTGCCTCTTGATAAGAAATTGCTTAGAATTATAAAATCTCTCTAGAAAAGAGATTTTCACCTAGTTGTCATATTTGATTCAGCTTAAAAATTACTCTTAACAGATTCCTGAACTAAATTACTGTTGATTCTTCAGAGCTCATGTTTCTCATACTCTCTGGTAATCTGTTCCTCTCCGATGGGCTCCTTGATTCACTGTCTTTTTTACATTATGAGTATCTCAGTCTTTATCTTTGGAACATCTTTAACTAAAGTACTAGGTTGTGCCTCTGGTGTTTCATTCCCCTCTGCTGTTACCCTGCTCCTTCCAGAATGACTCAGTTGAATTTCTGAAAGTTTAACCTACTTCTTAAATTGGTTACTTTCCTTTCTCAACACACTTAGGCCTGGAATTGAGAGCCTTCCTTTTATTTTCTCTTTGCCTTCTGACTCAGGAAATAACTTATCTGGCATATTCCTCTAGGTGTTTGATGTCCACCTTAGTGAGACAAATGAAATCAATAAATTCTACGGCTACCAAAAGCTGCACTGTTCAAACAAATGTTGGCCACTTTCTCCTACCCATGTTGGACAGTCCCACTTGGAAGATTTAATCTTGTCAAACCAACACCCAATCTGGGCCTGAACTCAGTAGATTATTGTTATGTCTGGCTCTCTGCTGTGCCTTCCTTTGAGTGCCAATTCCATTAATTTTTTTCAACACAAGTGCTCAAGGCACAAGCAAACCTTACTTGCCACCTGCAGTAACTGTCTCTGAGTCTAACCCATATAACAATTATATGACTATTTGGGGGTTCTATTCCTGGTTAGCCCCTCTCAAATCTGTCCAGATTCTTTGTGACCACTTGGTTTAACTACCCCAGTCTTCAAAACTTGTTCCCCAATTGTTCTCTCCCTTTGCTTCTGGAAAAGCTTCTTACAGGCACAGGGGCGGCATGGGGGCAGGCGATGAACTTAGTCAGAGGTCTTACAACTTTTCATTTGTTTTTTAAGAGGCCCAGTTACCTACTCCTGAGCTAGTTATAATTAAAACATCTTTACCCTTCTAATGCCTCTTTATGAACAATTAGATCTGAGTACACTTCCTGTTCCTTTTGTATATATCCACCTTTGTCTCCAAGAGCTCATACTGATCTTCCTGTAGGTCTAGTCCCTCCACTAAAGCGCTCATTATGTTTCTACTATGGACTGAATGTTTGCCCTTCCCAAATTCACGTTAAATCCTAACATCCAATGAGATGGTATTTGGAAGTATGGTCTTTAGAGGTCGATGAGGTCTGAGGGTGGAACTCTCATGCATGGGATTAGTGCTTTTATAAATAAGACCCCAGAGAGCTCCCTGTTCCTTTCACCATGTGAGGTTACAGTGAGAAGACAGCTGTCTGTGAACCAGGAAGTGGGTTCTCACCAGATATTGAATCTTCTGGCATCTTGATCTGGGGCTTCCCAGCTCCCGAAACAGTGAGAAATGAATTTCTACTGTTTGTAAGCCACCTAGTCTGTGGTATTTTATTGTATTATAACAGCCTGAATGGACTAAGAGAGTTTCCTAAGAGAAGTTCACTCTCCCTCCAGCTAGTCATCTTGTCTTCCTTTATTTTTATTTTATTCTTCCATTTCCTTTACTGTTATAGTCAAGTTTATTGCTGGGTATAGAGAGTCCAGGCATAAGCTTTTGAATTGTTTTTTTACCTCAACCTAAGAAAATTGCTTATTTTCTTTACCTTAAGAGTTTCCATTTCTGTGTATGAGTTTATTAATAAGTATTACCATCATTTTATGGAAGATTTGCAATTTGGGTGTTCAAAATCTAAAGCCATGGTTAGAACTTATATAAAAAACCCGAGGCCACTCGAGGTTACATGGTAGGGCCAATTCTTAATTCTATGAACAAGCCATATGGAAGGTCAGTTGTATCATAGTTTTCTCCCTTGGGCTCAAAACAATATAAAGTGGAACAAAATTTCAGACAGCTGGTCTAATACTGCCTACTTTGAGCTGGCATTAGTAATTTAAAGCCAGACCCTTGTCTACCATTCAAGCCATAATCATCTCTTGCCTGGATCACTACAATAGTTTCAAACTCATCTCTTGGCCACCATTCTTGTCCAGCCAACAATCCATCTGCCACATAGCTGCCAGAATAATCTTTTAAAAACAAGGACACTATCAAGAAAGTGAAAAGATAACTCATAGAATGGGAGGAAGTATTTGCAAATCATAGGTGTTATAAAGGCCAGTTATCCTGATTATATGAAGAACTTGTACAACTCAACAGTTAGAAGATCAATAACTGAATTTTAAAATGTACAAAGGACTTGGATAGACATTTACTCAAAGCAGACATACAAGTAAGCATATGAAATGACTCTCGACAGCATTAGTTATTTGAGAAACACAAGTCAAAATCACAATAGAATACGTCACACCCACTAGGAAGGCTATAATCACAAAAACAGAAAATAACAAATGTTGACAAGGATGTAGAGAAAGTGGAATCCTCATACATTGTTGACAGGAATATAAAATGTTGTGGCCACTTTGGAAATGAATTGGGCAGGTCCTCAAAAGTTAGACACAGAGTTACCATATGACTTAGTATCTCTATTCTTAGATATATGTCCAAGAGAAACTTAAGCGTACATTCATACAAGAACTTATACACAAATGTTCATAACAGCATTAGTCATAGAAGTCAAAAAGTGATACCACCCAAATTGTCCATTAACAGATGAATGGATAAATAAAATGTGGTATATACATATGATAGAATATTATTTTGCCATAAAAGGAAGGAAGTAGTGTTACATGCCACAATATGAATGACCTGGAAAACACTATGCTAAATGGCAGAAGCTAGACACAATAGGCTGTGTGATTCCATTTATATGAAATGTCCAGAACAGGCAAGTCCATAGAGACCAAAAGCAGGTTATTTTTTACCAAGGACTAAGGAAAGGGGTAAGGGGAGTAACTGCTAACAGGTACTGTTCTGGAATTAGTGGTAATGGTTGCACTTATTGTGAACTGCTAAAAACCAATGAATTGTGCACTTTAAAATGGTGACATTTATTTCATATGTATTATATCTTAATTTTCAAAAAAATTAACAAGGAAAAAATTTATATCACATCATAATCTTCCACTGGTTAAACTCTGCAATGGCTTCCTATAGCACTCACCTAAGACCTAATCTCCTTATCTAGGCCTACAAACCTCCATATGATATGACCCCTACCTGCTTCTCTCTTAGCTCATCCTCCATCACTCCCTTCACTCCCTATCCTTCATTTACATTAAATTCCAGGCCCTCCGGTCCATCCACTTTCAATTTAGATTTTCCACTCAACCTTCCTCCTGCTTAGAGTATTCTTTGCCTACGGCTTTTCATGGCTGCCTCTTTGTTATTACAGGGATCTCAGATCAATGTCACCTCTTCAGCTGGAAGCCTTCTTCACTGTCTCCATCACTGTCTACCATATTACCGTGTACTATTTTCCTCACAACATGTATCACTGTCTGAAATTATTTGTTTATACATACATTCCCTGAGATCAGAGATTTTGTCTGCCTTGTTCACTGCTGTCACGCAAGTGCTAAGAATAATGTCTCAGACAGGGTAGATGCTACAAAAACATATTTTGAATAAATGAATAGGCCCCAGTTTGTGCACATTGGAAATTTAGACATTTTGATGGAATTTGGGCACTGAGAGCTACATGTGGTTTTAAATGAGAACCTCAGAAACTCCACTCCTGGACACGCTGAGGCCATGTGTCTATAGCATTTAGGAAGGGGATAAGAAACAGGAGGTTTGGGGAAATGTACTGACTCTCCCCTATTTCCTGCTCCGATTCAGATAGAAAAACCTGTTTCAGGATGGAAATCTTAGAATGTTCGCCTTAGCCTAAACAGCCTAATTTGAATTAAGTGTGATAAACAGGAGGATTTTAGGCAAAAGCCTTTTAGTGAGATACCTCCTGTGCCCCACTGTTTCTGAATCGTCCGGCGAGAATTTGCCTGCCATGCATGTGCCCCTCTTCCTCACTGTCTGTAAATCTCTTCTTCTCACTTCTAAATCTAAGCCCCTGTCCCTCCCTCAATGTCATATATACCCAATGTTGTTGCCTCACTGTCTTTGGAATTTTCATACCTATGTGACCTCCCCAAGCACATTTATTAAAATTTGATTTCCTCCTGTTAACCTGTCTCTGTTAATTTGATGTTTAGCCCAGCTAGAAGAATTTCAAAGTGGGAAGAAAAGTGTTAATTTATTTTAGCCTCCACAGTACCTCGCCAGCACCTTCAAATTACCCAAAGACATTTTATAGCTATGGAAGCCATAATAAAACTGCCCAAGGTTTATGAAATCAGCGATGTATCTCATCTTGCAACATAATTCATGATTCTGTTTGTTCTCTGAGGGGAGAGCTGAGGTGCATGTGCTTGATTGGGGTGCACTGGAGATCAAAGGAAGGATGGCTGTGAGGCAGCACAGTGAGGTGTCCCCACGATTGCAGCTCAGCTCAGCTTCCGGGCTCATGCTCTGTTCCTAGAAAGGGGCTGTAAGAAAGAACAGAGCCCCTGAAAACCACAGAACAAAAGCCACATCGTCTCTGGGCCCCAGGAAGAGGGTAAGCAGGGAGGGAAAGGTGGCATGACAGCCATTAAGAATGCCGTGAAGGAGCAAGCCTGAGCATGTCTGTGTTGGAGTAAGGAGCATGGCAGCCACAGGGCTCACGCCGGGAGAGCAAATGAGGGTGCCGGGAGCCGGGAAGCTGCCCTCTGAAGGGGACACCCTGCGGCTTCTCTGAAGGCTCTGAGGCCTGGCGTCTCCATGGTTTTGCTGGTAAAAACTGTGGCACACGCTGCCATTTTATTAATAAGAACTGGGGGAATGTGGTTATACTATATCACAGGGACAGTGCTCACATTCTCTTATTCAAATAAAGAAAATATCCTTTGTTTATTCTGAGATGATCTATGAATCATATATGATATAAATTAGGTGGAAGCAACATTGGGGGGCGTGGAATCTGTCACTGTGTATTTTAGTGAGCTTGATCTTTAGGCAAAAGAAAATGATTACCTCTGAACAAGCCAGGTGGAAAAAGAATGTAAAGATAATTTAGGTTTAGATTGTCACATGAGGAGGAAATGTTATTGAGGAAGGAAAGAAAAGGCTTAGAGGGATGAGAAAGTGAGGTGGCACAAAGAAATTAAAGGCCGGTTTGAAAACAAGAACCCACACTGTGAAGTGGGCAGAGTTTGAAGCTTCCAGAGATAAAGCTTTATTTAAAATTAGTTTGAACAATTACATGCAAAGCATTGAAAGTAAGTACAACTGCTTTTTAGAAAGTTTAAATGTAAGAAAGTACGCAGGACATGCTGCAGCCCAATTTGTCAGTCGTATGTGGGGATGTCTTAGACCGTGAATCCGATCCTTCGCACATAATAAGGACCCCAGTGCTGGTTTGCACAGATTGGAAGTTCCAGAACCGCCTGCTGTGTGCGTGGCCTTCACCGTCAAGCCATCCTGCACACGCCGTCGCCTAACCAATCGGCCCGAAGTAGGCCTTTAATCACCGTAAAACCTTCGCGGCCTTCCCTTGTCTTACTAAATCAACTTAGAGCCCTGCCTGGCTCCTTATCCCCACCAGCCCATTCTATCTTCCTTCTTACTTGGCTCCAGCACACGCCCCTCTCTAAGGCCTGCCTCTTCTCTTGTCCTGCCTCTGGGCCTTTGCCCAAGATGCTGCCTTGGTCAGAAACGTCTGCTGTCTCCTACCTGCCTGCCCAAATGCCATCCTTCTGCCAAGGTCAAGTTTACATATCAATTCCACCATAGGTCTTTCTGGATTGCTCCTTTCTTTGAACTTTTAAAATGTATTTGCTCAATTATATACAACCATGAGTTATCCACTATTCTTTTACAGTTGTAAACACAAGGACCTAGATGAAAAAGAAGAGAGAAATTAAAAACAGAGAAGAGTGAAATCCTCATTTTAGATCCAATTTGGAGGTGGGTATGGGTAGAGGATGGAGGAAGTAAAGCAGAGTTATTACCATACAAGCCTTTGGTGCAGGAAAGGAAGTAGGGCCAGTTGTGATGAGCATCCTGCTTTCTGTATCACTTGGCAACAATCTTAAGTTTTAATTTATTATCATGAGGAATGAGAAATTTATCTGAATGTTCCAGATA
Organism: Lyroderma lyra; assembly: GCA_004026885.1. Lineage (NCBI taxonomy): Eukaryota > Metazoa > Chordata > Mammalia > Chiroptera > Megadermatidae > Lyroderma > Lyroderma lyra. The sequence continues at coordinate 31,049 of PVJL010006164.1, read as the reverse complement.
ACAGAAGCTTACCAAGCAAGTGCTTGGGATCCACTCCAGACCTAGTGAATCACAATCTCTGAGGGTGGGGCCCAGCAATCTGCCTTGTAATAGCATTCCAGGTGATTCTGATACTTAGATATCTAGAAAACCACTGCTTTAGAGCGTAACAGCTTAAAAGTTACTCTCTATGAATGTATTTCTATAATACATTACATACGTCCTTGCCTTTTGGATGAGAACAAACTAAGCATGAAGTGCTCCTTTCTCATGGGGCCAAAGTCCCGTGGTGAACATAGGGCCCAATGCCACTATAACAGGCTCCAACTGGGCAAAACACTTGGGCACCACACTGCCAGGGCCACGGTCCACCTGGTCACCTCATTCAGGCAACTGACTGCAACTGTCATGTGGTTCCCCCCAGCCCTGATCATTGTCTGTAACAACACTGAAGGGGTTCTTCAGCCTGGGGCTTTATGAAAACAATACAAAGACGAATTGCGATGGACTGAATCACAGTGTAAAAGAAAACTCACGCAGTTCACTAATTATAACTACCCCTAATACTACAGATCAAATATTGTGCAGAGCTATTCCGGTGTCGTCTTTCAATATCTCCACTAAAGAAATGGTGGAGATTCTTAAGCAACTCTCAGGAAATGTTTCTGTTCTCAACTGGGTTTCACTTCTTATATCATCCAGGCTTTACTGACCCTCCTCCAAATAACGCACTCTGTTCTTGCCACACACCCGTTTGCCCAGGAACAAATGCTGGGCTTACAAAAGAAATCTCAAAATCTGCATTTGCTAGTACTCAAAGTTCAGATTTTCCTCCGTCTCCCCAGACTATGGCTATGGGAGTTTCGCTTTCCTTAACTATGCTGTGTTGAACCAGCCTCCAGTTTCTCACTGCTTAGGCGCGGCACCTTTTCCACACACACAGCTTAGTGTCTGTCTCCAACCGGCACTGTTGTTTTGAGGTTTTCAGGGAGGGTTTTTGTTTGTTTGTTTGTTTGTTTTTGCTTTTTGGTATGTGGGTGGCTCCCTGACTGGGAATCGAAACCAGGCCGCAACACTGACAGCGCCAACGCCGAAGCCTTAAGCCACTACACCACCAGGGAACTCCCTCAGGGAGGGTTTTATCCAGTTCAGTACCTTTGGGGAAGAAGTAATATCTAGATTGAGTCCCAACTGAACAGAATTTCCTTGGATTTGAGGGTGGATGCATATAAAACTTGGTAGATACTACCAAAATGCGTGTCAGAGGGGTTTACCCACATTCCCCAGAAACATAGAGGGTGCTTGTTGCCCACAGCTCTTCCAGCAGAGACAGAAATGTCTTTTCCTGTGGATATCTTATAGTCCTAAGACACCTTCCCAGGACAGTCACCACGGAAGAACTTCAATCATCTCTCTTCAGATGCTGACCCTTCCTCTTGGACGTAGCATTTTCTTTTCCAATTTGATTCCAAGAATTGAATTGAGATCTTACTTTGAAACTAGTGCTCATGAGTATAAAAATCAGAGAATTTACAACCTTGCTATGATAATTGTAATTTCTCTATTTTTTTCTTTGAAAGCAAGTTGAGTTTTAAAATCAGAAGGAAGAGAAACATTTAAATGATCCAGCCCTTATTTGTAAAGAGAGTTTGAAGTCTCACAGCATCTCTCTCCTTCCTCCAACACATCTTTTTCCATTTGTAGAAAAGCTCTGTTATTTGCTGGAAGTCAAAAGTTTCCCCTACCACTCAGCACTGTTCTATTCTTCATTTCCAAGACAGCTGAAGTTCAAAGGTTAATCACTAATGCAGGAGGATAATAATAGGGGAAACTAGAGATGAGGGGTGAGGAAGAAGTATATTGGATCTTTCTGTTTTTCCCACTAAATTTTTCTATAAACCTAAAATGCTTAATAATAAAGTCTATTAATTTTTTAAAATAAAAACAGGAATAGGATATGTAAGAACATGCTATTTTTATAGTTAAGAAAAACATGCACAGAAAACAACAAAACACATTCTACAAAAGTATGAACAAAGAGAAGATACTCATTTAATACATTAGAATGATGATCTTTGGGGGCCATGAAAATGGACATGGAGCACGATATGTATTAGCCTCATCATCTATGACTGTCCAGAGGTCCATATTGATTTAAACAAATGATTGAAAAAATGAACAAAGGAGAAGAGAAAAATCTTCCTTCTATTAGAATTTCAAATAATTTTTATAGATACTCCCTCTCCAGGAAGTGGAGCTTAATCTCTCTCCTCCCCATCCCCCAGATTGTGGGCCAAGTTTAGTCATTTGCTTCTAATCAATGAAATATGTCAAACATTACCTAAACTAAGTGATCAAGGTTAACGTAACGAGTGATGAGTCACAGTGCTAGCAGATAACCTTAATGCAATGTGCTAAGAATGGTACTTCACTTCTGGGTTCATCCTCCCCAAAACTCATAACCCCAGTCTAAGCAGGGACAAAAATCAAATTGAGATACATTGTACCAAATGCATGACTAGTACTCTTCCGAACTGTTAAGGTCATGAGAAATGAGGAAAGACTAAAAAATTATCACAGATCAGACAAGGTTAAGAAGACATGATGACTAAATGTAATGTAGTATCTTGGATGGGATCCTAGAACAGAAAAGGGACATTAGTAGAAAAACTCGTGAAATCTGAATAAAGTCTAGAGTTTAGCTAATAATGAGGTACCAGTGTTGGTTTCTTAGTCGTGACAGACACAGTCTGGTTACTGTAAGATGTTAACAATGTGGGTAACTGGGGAAAGGGCAGACAAGAAATCTGTACTATCTTTGCAACTTTCTTGTAAATCTAAAATGATTCTAAAATTATAAAAACAAAGAGGTTCTAATGTACCAGGTATTTATAATGTACTAAACAACAGATACCAGAAAGGAGAAACATTGTGTGCCAATTCAGCAGGAGAGGAGAAAAAATACATTGCTTATTTTTCACATGAATCGTTGTGCACTTTCTTTTTAAATGCAGTTCCACAGTGGTGTTACTGAAATATTGTAAGTGAAGACAGAAAGTGGAGAGGTAAAGGAGAGTAGGAGGCAGGCCAGAGATTGGGATAAAGGATAAGGACACCCAAGTGAGAGGTCAGAAGTTGCTGAGCACGTACTGCAAGCTCAGAGCCCACAGGTGGGCTGAGCCAAGCAACTCGCTTGGCCCCGTCCCCTGTCACCGCCTACTTCGCTTGACACTGTGACCCAGTTGGGATTGAGCTCAGTAATGCAGAAAAAGGCATCTTGATGTATGTGGAAAGTCATTGCAACCTGGAAATCCCCATATCCCCAGATTATCCAGAGGTACATAGGTCAAAATCTGGACACGGGGGAGGATGAGAAGCTGAGCTCCTGCGGGAGAAATTCAGGTAAGCTTTCATTTGCTTGTTTCCCTGCAGGACCTCACCGTGGTGCTCGTCCCCGATTCTCAGACAAACGGTGCTTAGGAATATACAAACTGCCTCATTTTCCCTTTCTTGGATAATGGTGTTGATTCCTACCTAAAAATGACTCAGAAAAAATAATTATTCTGCCCATTAACACTGATTTTAATAGATTTCTATAGCTTCAATAGCTACAAATGCTGCTCTACAGGAAAATAGTAAATAAAAATTAAAACAGCTTATATGTACCACCATAGTAATTGTATCAACGGTTCATTCATATATAAATATTTAAGTACCACGTACTCCGCCAAGTGATGGGGCCATTAACAATTAACAAAATAGATTTAGATTTTGTCTCCACAGAATTGTATGTATTGGAGCAATACAGAAAAGTAAATCAAGAGTTACAATTGCATGTCACAAATGGATTATGTGCAAATAGAAGGTACTTCCTGCTATTGGAGAACAAAGCAGAGACAACAACCCAGAGGGAAAGACTTGCTAAAGAAAATAATATCTAAGTTGAAATCTGCTCCTTTAGAGCAGGAATAGCATGCTGTGCCACAGGCCAAAGAGAGTAGGGAATATGCTAGGACCTCAGAATATGCCCTACTCTCCTATTTCAGTATGGCTAGACATAAAGTTTGCTAGAGAGGAAGCAAGGAATACAATACACGATGTGAGAGAAGCCAACCCATGGAGACCTTGCCAGACCTATGAAGGGGGTTAAGATGTTATTCTATGGACAGGGAAAAGACATGTGTTGGCATGTGTTCTGGATGTGTTAGCCTGTCTTCAATGTGAAGAATGGACTAGGAGGCAAGATTGGTGGAAGATACGGGTTAGGAGGCTGTTTCTGTAGGCTAGAGATCATGGTATCTACAGCTAAGGCAGTAGAGAGGAATTGAGAGATATCTGGGTAGTAGAAATGGTAGGACTTGAAGACTGGTTGGCGGAGCAAAGGACAGTGAAGACTGAGGCCTGACAGGTAGTTTCTGGCTTGAGCAATCCTGTTCATAGCAGTGTCATTTCCAGGATAGGGAATAAATGGGTAGCTTGCTAGTTGAGGGGTGTTAATGAGGTGAGAGGAGGATGCTAATGAGTTCTGTCTTGTCAATCTTGCATTTAAAGTGCTTATGAGTCACTGACGTAGTGGTAGTCAGAATGCAGTTGATGCTTAGGAGAGGTAACTGTCCAGAATAAATAAATTTGAAAGTCAGCATTACCCAAAAATTAATTAAAGCCATGGGAGTGGAAAAATCTAAAATCACCCCTGAATAATATGTAAAGTTAGAAAAGAAGCAGCTGTGGCATAGAACACTGAGGAAAATTCATCTTAAATGATCAGCAGCAGAGAAAGAAGGCCCCTCAATGGATACTGAGGAGGAACAGAGAAAAAAGAAGAAAACCAAAAGCTAAAGGAAGGGAGTGGTTTTGAAAAGTGTTAGGTGGGCAACGGGGTCAAATGCTGCCAAGAGGTTACACTGGAGAAGGCTGGGTGATTCTTAACAAAAACAATAGCAGAGGAGGTGGATGTGAAATTTCAGAGGTTAAGGACTAAAACAGAGGTAAGGGAGGTATTACTGTGTCTGCTTCTCAAACATCCACCCCCTCTCTGAAATCGGGGAATCCTAGTCCCCTTGCAGTTGACTCATTTAGAAGCGTATTAGAGAACTAATTTTAGACGACAGAGTACACTCTCACTAATTTAGGCAGAAAGGGATTTATTACAGGGTATTGGTTAGTTTACAGGACGTTGGGGAGGCCAAGGAACCAAGCTTGCTGGTTGCGTAGTTATTGACAACACAGCCGGGAGAGAGGCCCAGCCACATCATAGGTACTTCCCAGCAGATACATCCTACTGAGGTCACCTGCTGCTTGATACCCATGAAGCCAGGATCTGGTCACTAGAACCTCTACAACAGCTGCCGTAGAAAAAACAAAAGCCTCTACCCCTGTGCTTGCCAGAAGAACCACGTGGCCTCTGCCTTATGATGCTCCCTTCTGCCTGCCAAGTCTGGCAGGGGTGCATCTGCCTCGCAGAAAGCATGAATAACCCTTGCTACACTTCAAGCGAGCCTTGGAAATGTAATCTTTAGCTTTCCAGCTTTTAAAGCCCGGACATGCTACAGCGGACTGAAAAGGTGTGGAGTGAGCCAGTCAGTAGTATGTGTCCATTTCTTTGGCTATTTGGCATTCATTCATCCTTCTCCCTACACTGAAAATTGCAAACCACAAATTGCAAAAATATGTCCCTGCCTTTCATAATGCAATTATTTCTTGGACAAAGTTACATTCATTCTATCTCTCCAAGACACATAATCTCATCAATAACTTTATTTACCTTTGGTTAATTAATTTTTTCCTCCTCTGGTTAAGTCACAACTCAGTATTGATATCCTGAAATCTATGGACTAAGTTGTGAAGTTAACCACAAATAAAAAGAACAAGGGAAAAACAGAGCGAGGAAGAAAATAAGGAGAGCTACTATAGGCTGTGAGCCTGTACGTGTGTGTGTGTGTGTGTGTGCGCGTGTGCGCGCGCGCGCGCATGCGCAGGTGTTGGAGTATTACTCAGCAATAAAAAGAATGAAATCTCGCCATTTGCAACAACATGGATGGACCCAGAGGGTATTATACTTAGTCAAATAAGTCAGAGAAAGATAAATACCGTATAATTGCACTTACATGTGGAATCCAAAAAAATAAAACCAAAAACAAATGATGAAACAAAACAAAAGCAGAGTCATAGAAACAGGTCAAACTGATGGTTGTCAGAAGGAAGCAGAGAGGAGGAGATGGATGAAAAAGGTGGAGGGGAATATAGACAATAATATTGTGATAACTTTACATGGTAACAGATGGTTACTAGACTTAGTGTGGTGATCACATCATAAGGTATATAAATGTCAAGTCACTGTATCGTATACATGAAACTAATATAATATTGTATGCCAACTACACTGAAATAAAAATAAAACAACCACACACAAGAGACAGCTGATTTGGAAAACAAAGAAATTATTTGGGGACAGTTTTGAAGGTGTCAAATTACAGGGTTATATGCTTTTTCTCCATAAGCTCTACTGCAAGCCACTAAGAAGCAAAAACCACCTCAATGAACAAATATAGCATGTTTACTGCAACCTCAATACTATTCCTTCACTTGTGTTTAAAACAAATTTCTAGTTCACAAATCAATTTACTGTTAATTCTAGCTAAATGAGTGTTATTATTTAGATATTGGATTTCTTTTAATAGCAGGTTTGTCTAAGGTATATGAATAATGTATAAAATTATGTTTCCAAATCAGTATATTTGGAATAATCATCTTTTAAAAATCTGTAAAATCAATTGATAACAATGGTGGGAAAAGGGAATTTAGGTGGCTGAAAGACAAAAGTAGAAGGAGATTTACTTTTTATTATATATCTTTTTGTAGATTTGAATTTATAGCCCTACATAAAAATACCTACCCAGTCCTTGATGTGTCTAGACTTACCTGATACAAGTACACTTCTCTGAGAGGACTTTTGTCCATGAGGTCCACTCTGTACCAAATAACACCTACTGCTGATTTTCTAAGCCATTTCTCAGCATCAGCTAACTAGAAGGATATTTTCTGAATCTATGTGGTAATAGGCTGACCATATGTACTGTTTTAAATGGGACAATACCATTTTTTTCTGTCTTGTTTAAAATGGTACATATGAGCTAAATTCAAGGTATCAGTAGGCTGACCATATGTACCATTTGATATGGGACAGAAAAGAATGGTACTGTCTCTTTTTAAATGGTGTGTATGGTCAGCCTATGTGTTAAGCATATGGACGTCTCTGTGGTGAGAATATGAATTAGTTATCTTTTTTTATATTTTCCAAACTTTCCATAATGCACAGTCAGGAAAAATACATCATAAAGATTTTGTTATGTATTTATTCATTTATCCAGCCATTCAACAAGTCTTAATTTAGTAGTAATGTTTATGAATATATTTTCTAAAAACCCCTCTGTGATGTGTTCTAGGAAATATAGAGCTAAAAAGAGGAAGCTTCTAGTTGTCCAATCTTTTTTAAGCAGAAAAGAGTACAAATAAGGAATGATACCTGCCTTCCAGGTATTTACAGACAGATACATAGGAAAGTACCCAATAAAACAGAATGATGTAAAATCTATATGTAACAAACATTGCACAGTGGTAGTGAAGAAGAAGAAACAATTTATCCTGCGTATATCAGGAAAGTTTTCCCTGAAAAAAGCACATTTGAGCTAGGTTTTGAAAGGTGATTAGAATTTTAGGGAAGAAAAAGAGAAAGAATGTACACTTTAGGTTGAGAAAGACATGAATATGCTTTGCAAGTTTGGGAAAATGGTCACCAACCAGTGAGATAAGAATATAGTGTGCATAAAAATGCTTATGGGAGCAGGATGACAAAGGGAATGGGCAGGTCATATTGCCTGAGGTATTCACTGGGAAGCCACTGAAAATGTGTGATAAGAAAGAAAGAAGTTCCATTCATGTTCTAGGAAGATGTCATGTTTAAGTAGTGTGATAACAAAAGATCACAGGCTGTAAAGTTTAGCAGACCTAAATTTGAATCTTGTCTTGTACTCACTAGCAATGTCATTTGGGGCAAGTCATGTAACTTCTCTGTTTCTTGTTTTCATCATGTCACACAAGAGTTGACAAATGAAAGCGCTCAATATTGGCATGTCACTTAGTAGAGATAGCAGAGACTAAATAAATTAGTTATTCCTTTGTGGAAATAGGGAAGGTGAGTTAATAAATTAGGATATTGGATACATAAGCCAGTTCTGGGACTAATGTAGAATCTAGGTGAGAAGTAATGGGGACTCAAAATAAGAAATGACTGTTGGAATATTAATGACAGAACATTGGAAATTGACATCTAGATAGTGGGTAGAGGCCAAGGATCCTATGATGTGCACAACTCTCCACAACAAAGAATCATCTGACTCAAAGGGTCAGTAGTGCCAAGGGTTGAGAAAACTTGTCATTAATGGAAAGAGATCAGAGAATAAGTTGTACAACATTTCTTCAGATTTTTTATTATGAAATATTTAAAACATAAATATTTCATAATATAAAATTAAATATTATTAAAATATAACAAACATTTACATACCTACTACCAAAATTTAAGAGATATTCATAATCTGGCTCTTCTGTATCAAAGAGAAGGAGGTAGAGTCATAGGTCTGGATAATCCTTGAGACATACTCTAGCAGCCCTCTATGACTGAGAATCATTTGTCCTGATGGAAGAGTACTTAGATATCTTCAAGTGAAAGTTCTTCATTCCTCCTTCACAGAACTTTAAAATGGAAGGTTTCCAAAAGGAATAATTTATTAAATTAAGAATGAGAATTTCTCTCTTTGCTCATTAAGCAATATTAACAAATAACATTAGGATAGCACAACATTATTTGAAAAGAAAGAAAAAGTGCAATATGGTATTATGAATACTTTCAATAAATGGGGTATAGGATTTTATGGAGACTTTGCTTAAATGGAATCAGATAGGAGAATCCAGTTTAGTCTTAGAAGGTTCCAAGCTTCATCAGAATCTGACATTGGTGAAAATTCAGTCAGTATGGGCATGACCTCAAGAATATATAGTCCACTATGCATGTAATTTCTCCCAAAAAAAAGCCTAAAAATATAAGTGATAAAAATTAAGTGACTCCATCAGGATTTTAGTGAACATTAATGCTTAAAAGATAAGTAGAGAAACACAGACACAGAGAGGTCAGACACTTACATACCCACCAAGGGACTGCTCCTGTAGTCAGGCTGATTCAAATTCACACCACACCAAATTTACAAGAATCACTCTTGGGCAGATAGCACTACAAATGTGAAATCTGCACATGCCAAAGATCCCTTGCACATCTAATGAAATCATAATGTGTATCATGACTCCCTTCTTTGATCTATGCCTCAGATCTTAGTATATTTACATGCATTCATATAATATGCAGTTTTTATCCAGAAGGATTTGGCCACCTCAAACAGAATTTTATGTGGATTACTTGATGTCTGTAGTTTAACATGCTCATGTAACTATCTAAAGCTGGAATGTCCAATACTCTAGCCAATGGGCACATGTGGTTACCAAGTATGTGAATCATGGCTAGTCTAAATTGAGATGTGCTTTGAGTGTAAAAAAATATGTGGAGTTTTGAAGGCTCAGTTTTTAAAAATAGAAAATATCTCATTAATGTTATTACATTGGTTCCATGTTAAAATTATACTATTTTGGATATCTTGAGTTGAGTAAAATATATTATTAAAATCAATTTCACTTGTTTCATTTTACTTTTTAAATGTAGTTTCTAAAATTTTTAAATTAAATATGTAGCTTACATTATAGTATTTTATCAGACAGCACTAACCGAAAGCTTGCCTTACACATTTGGCAACTTTTAGGATCAATTCAGACATAGCTCGGATACAATATATGGTATGGAACAAACATTCAGATATCATTTTTTCAGAGAAATACCTTTTGAATGTACATTCTTAACAAATGACATTGTGTTAGATTACACTGTGCTAGAATACAAGTTTTCCTATTCTTGAGAGAGATTTTATCAACAAGAAGTAGCTACAGCTATTTCCTTAAGACAGAAACCGACAGAATCATTTCTAAAAGGTATTCCTCTGAGTATGTACATATATGTGATCCCTGGGGACAGGAACAATTATACGAATTCTTAAGGCAAAAGTCATGCTTGATTAGACAGTCTTGGCAGGTAAATAATTGAATGTAGGAAGAGGAAGCTATAATGTCTATTTTCTCAAAAAGCTTTGACTAAATTGCATGCTGAAAGGCACTAATAAATGGTTGGGAAAAGAATGTATCAGAAATGCATTTTAGTCAAGCATAGATATATTTGTTATCTATTGCTACATAACAATATTACTACAAACCTAGTGACTTAAAACAACACACATTTGTCTCAGTTTTTGTGAGTTAAGTGTTCAAGTGCAGCTTAGCTGTGTCCTCTGTAAGACTGCAATGAAAATGTTTGCCAGAGCTGGATTTCCTTCTGAGACTCGACGGGAAGGATCTGCTTCTAAACTCACTCTCAGACTGAGATTCTCAGTTTCTTGCTAACTGTTGGTTGGGGGCTGCCCTCAGTTCCTTGGTACATGGTTCTCTCCTTCGGGAAGCTCACAACACAGCAGCTTGTTTCTTTACAGCCAGCAAAAGAAAAATCTCTCAGCAAGACAGGTGCTATGTAATTTTGATAAGTTACATTAATGTGACTAAGAACATCCCATTATCTTTGCTGTGTTCTTCTAAATAGAAGCAAAGCACAGGTCTCACCCACCACTCGAGGAAGGAGAATTGCAGAAGGACGTACATACCAGGAGGTAGAGATCATGGGCCCCCTCTTAAAGTCTGTTGTATACAATAGGGAGCTGGCTTGGGGATAAAAACTAAGGGAAGATGTCTGTGTTGCCCCCCAAAAAAATCTGTGTAAGGACCATGTTAGTTAATATTTTTCATATCATCTAGAAGAAGGGAAAAATAAAATTTCAGTTTTCTAATAAAAATGCATTTCTAGATAGTAAGATGTCATGACTTTGGGAATAAAATTAACCAATGGGAATCACGAGCAGCCACGGTACCGACAACATTGGGCTGCATCATGTGGACTTACATCTGAGAACCAAGACACGAAAGCAGTAATTGGAACAGTCTTGATGAATCTAAGGGCAAAACAAGATGTCTCCCTTCAGGAACATCATATTGTGCTGCCCTTCGGGGTCAGCAACAGCAGAGGAAAGCACACTGGCCAGCCCTACAGCAAAAGAGAAGTACATGGTGAGAGTTCTCTTCTCAGAGAATCAAAGAACCTTCACCAGACAAGAAAGACAAGACTCTGTGATTATTTTTAAAAAGAAAGAAAAAGAAAAAAGCATTTGTATTTGACCCAGCAATTCAGGGGTATTTAATGTGTATCAAACTGACTAAACTGCATGGTACTATATATGGTTATCAAAGCTCAAAAAAAAAAAAACTAATTGATTAATTTCTTACAGATTGAGTTGATAAAAGATGTACTTTAATACCAAATATCCCATAAACTAAAGCTGAACTATATTGTATTTTAGTGAGTACCTACCCTCATTTGTTTTCAATATTTATTGAGCAGTCACAATATATTTGTTACATTCATATATAAATATAAGAAATATTTATTGTGCTAGAAAATGCTTTACGTGCTTGCAAAACAATGTGAAGAAAAAAAAACAGGTCAGGTCTCTTCTTTTATGAAGCTTATAAAAGTGGGAAAAATGGACATTAAATGAAAAACTATACAAATTACCATATAATAATTACCAGGGACTGTTATAAAGGGCAAGAATATAGTGCTTTGAGAAAAATACAGTAGGGGAATTGAATGTAGCCTGCAGGATCAGGATTAAAGAAAAAGTAACATTCAAGCTAAGATCTAAAGGATGAGTTTCCCCACCAAGAGGTGGAGAAAGGACAAGGAACGGAGAAAATAATACACAGGAAGTTCCTGAGACAGGAAGGAGTTTGAAGAACACTGAAGAAGGACAGAGGACCACATGGCTGGGGCATGGTGACCAGGAGCTCAAAATGACAGTAGCCATCAGGTAGGACCTGGTAGACCATGTTAAGGATTTTTAAATTTTATCTTAAGAGCACTAAGAAGCCAGTGAAAGATTTTAAGCAGAGAAATTACTGCTATGGTCTAAATGTTTGTCCCCCCTCCCCTCATATTTGTATGTTGAATCCTAAGCCCCAAAGATGATGATATTAAGAGGTAAGGTTTTGGCAGTTGATTAGATCGTGAGGGCAGAGCCCTCATGCATGGAATCAGTGTTCTTACAAAAGAGGCTCCAGAGAGATCTGTAGCTCCTCAATCATGTGAGGACACAGCAAGAAGTTGCTGCTATGAACCAAGAAGAGGGCTCTCACCAGACACTGAATCTCCTGGCACCTTGATCTTGGACTTCCCAGCCTCCAAAACTGTGAGCAATAAATTTTTGTTTCTACTTGGAAGCTACCAATCTGTGATATATATTTTGTTATAGCAATCCAGACTTTTGAGGATGGGATTGGAGAAGTGGCAAATGTGGATACGGAGTGGCCAGTGAGAAAGTTTTCATAGTTGTCCAAAGAGATACAACAGTGGCTTGGACCAAGGCAATGACAATGAAGATAGAAAGAAGTGGACAAATTCAACGAATATTTTAAAGGTAGAAAGGTCACTTAGTAGACATGAAGTACCCTTCATAGTAAGATGGAATTTTCAAGCATCACAACTAGGTTGTGAGCACTTGGGTGGACAGAGCTACCATTTACTGATAAAGGGAACAACTAGGTAGAAATAAATTTGGGGAGAAGTTCAAGAGGTTTCATTTATAAGATGTAAGATGCTCCTCTTGCTATGGTATTGGTGGTGGTGGTGGTGATGATGATGATGATGATGATGATAAGTTGTAGTGATTAGATAACAATTGAAGCACATGATTTTTGCTTTTCAATATAAAATTGCCTTAACAGTTAGGAAATAGAACATATGTGCTATAGAATCAGATTGCAATGTTAAAGAGCAACCTGTGGACTTTTTTGACAATTTATTTCTGGATAGCAATGCTAGTAACACTATCTTAGTTTGGCAATATTCCCTGCTTAATTAACTCTAGCATGTTAGTACTAGGCAAACCAAGCACCTCAGTTGATTAATCTTACCCTCTCTGATAGAGTGGCTACCAGAAGTAAAACCTTTGGAACTGGGACCAAACGATTTTTTCAAAGTTGATAGAACACATATTAAAAACATGAATTATCAAACATTTCTCTTCTGAATATAACAGAATCACATTACTGAGCTCCTGTCCTATTACCTCAGAATAGCAGGCTAGTGTCTCTCTTGCTGGCTTTAAAGAAACAAGTAAGAATTAAGCTTATTTGCCAACATTATTATTATGTTTCACCACCAAGGTGGTGTCCAGATTGTGAATGTATCTTTTGTTTTAACACCTCATAAAATTGATTTATTCAGGTGTGTTTTGCTTTTTCTATGTTGGCTGACCTCTCCAGCAAAACATTGTGAGGCTGCTAGAAATGGCACTGTGTCTTACCCAACTTTGAAACATAGTGGTTATTCAATGAATGGTTTCTGGATTAAAAAAAAATAAGTGTTTATTGTGTGGACTGTGAGATGCTATTAAAATCAATAATGGCTCTTTAGAAATCCAGACACTTGGCAGGTGAATTCAATATAGACAAGGGTTAAGATAAATGATTTGAAAGAAAATTAGTCAGATCACACTAATAAAATATTGGGCTCTGAGCTATCAAAATAGAAGCAAAAAATTCTAGAATATAAATAACTTGTGTACAGAAAGTATATATTCTACATTCTCTTTATGATAGTAGTTTAATATAATGAACTGTAAAGGGAAACTATATTCCCCATGATTTTAGAAATGTAGTATTCAGATATCAAAGACAAGTGGGTATTGACCATGAAAAGACAAGGAATTTCTATGTAAAAAAAAAATCAGTCAATAATACAAAGATAAACATTTACAATTAGGTTTATAAAAATGGAAAATGGATTTATCTTGAAAACACTATCTCTTTGTAAATTCCTATTCTACCAAAGATAACAATTACTGTAAACAATCGTTCAAATTCTGTGACATTGGGGGGGAAGGAATATTCCATAAACTATAAATTAAAATGAAATTGTTTTAAATCTCTGATGAATGTTTCACATAGTGCCACTTGTTTCCACAGTTCAGTTTCTTCAGCATTGTTAAATTGTAACCTGAGTGGTACCTATTCAATAATCCACAAAAGGGCATTCTAATTTTTATTGTGCAACCATTTATAAACTTTGGATCATATTCATTTTACATGTAAGCAACACCAATGGTGACTCTTAGGAAACCAAAGCCATGTGGCTCTTTCCAACAGTGTTAAGGCTTGTGGCCCAGCAGGTTGTTTTTGTAAGTCTTTAAAGACAAAGATTGAGTTGCAAAAGAATTAATTCACCACCTGCTCATCAACCTCAGCCTCAGAAACTGTTGTTGTCTTTTTCAGAGGGAAACTTGAAGATTGGGGAGCCGAGTTGAAAGATTTGGTTTTTACTTAATAACCTCCTACTGTTTGCTTTTCTTTAGGCATTTTTTTAAATGACAGGTGTGTATTATCTTACAATAACTACACACCACAATTTTAAAAACAAAGTTAGCTACATTAAAAAAAAGAACTAAAGAAGTGGTTTTCTGTGTCTTAAAGATAGTCAGTGCTTTCCCCAAAGTTGCTTGGAACTTACTGATATTCTTACTATAAAATTCTCTATTATATTATGTTAATTTACAAAGCAAAATCTCTATGTAGTCAATAAGAACAAGTTAATTATTTGTATTCTCAGAGTTATGATACCAAAAATAAACTGGACTTTTCAAAACTCAAATTTCTTCTTAATCAAATGTTTTTATCCCACCCCAACAACTTTTTCTTAAAACTGTTTAAAAGAAATAAAATGGGCTGAGTTGAACTGAGTTAAATTGTCTCTTATTTCTTAACCTTCAAGCTCCCAGTTACTGTGTCATGTGAAGTGAAAATGCATTTTAAAAAGGCAGAGAATCTGGGCAAGTCATGAACTAGGTAAGTGAGATCTGGCTGTGTAAGGCATTGAGGTTAAGGTGCTAGGAAACAAAACAGGCAGAATTCACCTGGGGTCCAATGTCCAAATTTACTCTGGACACGAACCCCAGATAAATTGGCTAATGTCCTCTGTGCTCATCTGTGGCTCAGTTGTATTAGTAAATTAACATATTAATAAATAGTGGGCAAAGAGATCTGGACCTACCTCAATAATTTCCATTCTTGTTGAGGTAGGTCCATTTAGGGCTCCAAAGTCCAGATCCGAAATTGTTTTGAAATCCAAATCAGAACCTAGGACTTCCATGCTCATCAAAATCTAGTTTAAAAACTGTCTTTCTTTCAGCTGTACGTTGTTAGTTCATAGAAACAGAATCAGTTGTGGAGAACTTAAAAACAGCTTGTTGATAAGGCCACCCTTTTTCCTTCAGGACTTTTCAACATTCATTTAACTTGATGTTTTTGTGCAAAAAATGTTAGGGGCAGGAAAGTTTTCTAGGACAATTGGTGCTAGAATACACAACCTCTGTACATAGTACAAATATCTCTTCAATTAGCTTTAATATTTCATATTTGTGGTTTTCAACCAAGACAGGATGGGTTTGATATGTATACTATATTTTGGAAAATCTACCACAGTGATTTCAATATATCTACTCTGCACCTATCCACCCCCAGTGTATACATTCACACACACACACACACACACACACACACACACACATACAACAGGCTCTGTCACTATATATCAGATGTTATCCTATTCCATTATAGTGTCTTCTCATGGTAGAACAACTCTTCTACCAACTGAACAGATTTTTATCAAGCTGAATTTTCTTGAGTTGTATTAGGAAAACAATAGACATATTCAATACACACTTTAAAATTACACATGCTCTCCCACTCTGAGAATCATTGTTCTAAATTTGCCATTCAATTCTTCTGCTAACAGCACTCTTTTCTTAAACATATTCCTCACGCTTTTATGCCATAAAACTCTGATTTATAATAATGCAATATGACTTTCAAAAGATGGCTCTAATAAATTTTGGGTGAGTTTCTACATATGTATTAATATAATGTCTCCGTAATATATTGTGGCGTGAATTTGCTAAATTCACTTTTATCATTTTGGCTTCTAAGAAAATTTTTATTTGCTTTTCACAAACTCTCATTTAATGTAGTAAGACACCACAGTTTCTGGATTGAAACCACAGGGCCTGATATTTAAATTATAATTCTCCACTGAGGCAGTCACAAAATTATAAAATAAAAATTTCCTATTTTATTTAAAATAATCATCCTTACTAAAATCACTCAACAGCATTTATTATTGAAAGATATTTTGAAGCCTTTTTTAAAAGTGAAGAAATACAGTGCCTTTAATACACCCAGAGGCAGCTGCTTCGGTACTGTCGTGGGGTACCTAGCCTACGAACCCTGGAACCAGGCAGGCATGGACTGGGAACCTGAACTCCACTACTCTGTTTTCCAATCCTTTCTTGAGTTCTGTCCCCTCCATTTTGAATTCTAATTTATTTTGCTCTTTCATTTCTTATTTGATCTTCTTAATGTGTTTTACCTCATTTTGAAAAGATACAATGCTTCAATCTGCTTTCAGAGTGCATCTTTCTGGTGTGCTTTTGTTGTTTTACTCCTCCTTATAATAAAATTGTATGGCATCGGACCTCGATCTTTTTCTGTTGCCCATCTTTATGTAAATTTAGTTTTCCTGAACTTTAAGAAGGAAGCTTGGTTCAGATAGCTTTTAAAACTTTATTTGTTAAAAATATGGCAGCTTGGGAGTTCCCTGGTGGTGTAGTGGCTTAAGGTTTCGGCGCTGGCGCTGTCAATGCTGTGGCCTCGGCTCGATTCCCAGCCAGGGAGCTACCCACATACCAAAAAAAAAAAAAAAAAAAAAAAAAAAAAAATGGCATCTTGCTCTGAACAGTGAGAAGTTTCCTGACCGTTCCCCAGTTCTGGAGTTTCTCTTCCCTCCTCCATTGCCCCTGTGCCACTGAATTTTGGTCATGCGCCCAGTCATTTCTCCTCAGTGTGAGGCCCCAGCCTCAAAGTGAAACTGATGGGTTAGTTTTGGAAGTTTATGGGATTAAACCACTCTGGCCCCTGCAGGCCTTCCCTTGAGAGCCCCAGTGTCCTAGCTGCCTAAACTGTGGGTCTTTGGACAAATTGCTCTGCCTCTCTGTGCCTCATTTTCCCATTTATAAAACAGAAAATGTAATAGTATAATGAGTTTTCATTCAAGGTGGTTAAAACATTGTTTGAAATTCAGTGATCACTTTTTGAATGTTTGTTTAATAAGTAAAATATCCATCTGCACTTTCTTTATGAACTCATCATTAAATTGTAAAAGGTCTCAGGTCAATTTATCACAACAACCCCATATCTTCATTGTCTCAAGAAGTCAATTCAAGTGTTAACTCTAGTCAAAGCTTTAATTTACCCAATCAACCTACCTCACACCATTTTGGTTATTAATAAAAGATTCAGGAGGAAAGAAAGCTGTTCATTGTCATCCTACTAAGAACACAGATGTCCTTGTCTCTGGTGTTGAGTCATTTCTCATAACATCTGTTGCATTTTTTTTCCCTCCTTAGGCTGTCCAAGGACTTAGAGGTAACTTTATTTGTATATAATCAAACAGTACTTCTCAACACCTAGTTCCATTAGCAAAGGTGCCAAAAAGCTATTTAAAAAGGCCGTGGAAAAACTTTTCTTAAAAGTCTAGAGTCTTTTAAAGATCTTGGAAATTTTCACTTTTTATAGCTTATAATTGATTGCTGCAAATTTCTATAATATTATCTATAGTAAGAGTATGCCACTCCTTTAACCTGTTAGATTGTATTTCTTTTCATGTTTAAGTAAATTTGCTTTAAAATATATAAATACAAAGAAAAGCTAACCAATCAGATTTTTGAAATTCAGGTTGTCTTTTCTATATCAATCTACGATTTATCTAGAAAAATCTGACCAAAAAAAAAAAATGTGTCAGAGGAACTCATTACAACTAATGCAATGTGTGATCTTGGTTTGAATCCTGGACCAGAAAGTTTTTTCTTCTTTTCCTATAAAGAAAATAATTGGAAAAATTGATGAAATTTAAATAATGTTTACAGATAGCAATTTTGTAATAATTTTCCTGATTTCATAATTATAATGTGATTATATAAGAGAATGAACTTAAAACATTTAGGGTCAAGGGGCATCATGCCTGCAACTTACTTTCAAAGAAAGAGTTCAGAGGAAGAGGATGTGAAAGCAAATGTAGGGAAATGTTAACATTTGGGGATTATAGGTGAAGGGTATATGGGAATTCTTTGTACTATTATCTTACAACTTCAGTGAAAGTTTGAAATTGTTTCACAATAAAAATGGTTTTCAAAAGTTGGGGGTTAAGAGCAGCAAGATAGTGAGATTCATGTCCCTGAGGGTCTCTGAGAGCACTTACATCGTCGCTGAATGCTACATGTGGAAAGCAAAAACCTTATTTTAAAAGAAAAGTTGGAGGCTTAGAGTGCCTCAAATATTTGGCTAGGAAGGCCAGTACAAAACCACTCCCTAGAAAGTACTCACTTTGATAGGTACAATGATATTTGATTCAATAAGCTGCCATTTCATATTAGCAGAATCAATGGCATCCTAGTGAGTTAATAACTCAGGTTAAGGCCATTAGAAATAGCAGGCACCATCAGATGCTCAAAGATGAAGTTGAATTATTATGCTCACTTAGCATGTGGAGCAATAATGGTGCTTATAATCTGTTTGTGAGATTTAGGTTGCTATAATCTAGTATAATCTATTTGAGGAGCACACCAAGTAGTATATATTAATTTTAAATGTTCGTACATTTTGACTCGGCAATTCTACTTCTAGAAATTTATCCGAAGGATATAGTGAGGCAAGTGAACAAAGATGTATATGAGTATTCAAGGACATTTACTCTGTCACAGCAAAGAATGGGAGATATTATATGTCCATCAGTAGAAGATTATATGTTATGGTTTATCCATACAAAAGAATATTCTTCAGATATCACAAAGTATGAGATAAATGACAGAAAGCAATATCCTTAGTATATTAAATAAAAAATCATGTTGCAGAATAGTATGTATAATATGTTCCTATGTATATTTACACTACTCATTTACATTTAAAATAGGAATATGACACAGGCAATTAGGAACACATTCCAAAATAAAATTGTGGGGAGGTAGCTAGAAGAATATATATTGCATTGTCCATGGCAGGCTACCTAATTTGCAAGGCCCAGTACAAAATAAAAAGGTGGAGCCCCACATTAAAAAATTAAGAATTTCAAGATGATGACAGTAGAGTAGTACATCATGTGTGGGACCCTTGTAGTGCAGCTCTATGGGTTACATTTCCACGAAGCTGACCCTAGCTATGTACTACACTACACACTTAGATATATGCTATACTATCCCATACATTACACAACAAGGTAAATGCTAGGATATACACTACACTATTATATAAATGGGTGGGTGGAAATATATGTTTTCTGTCCCTACACACACACACACACACACACACACACACCCAACCTCTTTGTCATTTTGGGTATTATCATAAGTGAAATATTTTGTGATAAGTACAATCCAACGTGTTTTAATTATTCCCACAAGGAGCTAGCACATTAAGAATTCTAAGATTAGAGATTTGCCACTGTACCCTTTGGATCACTTCGTATGCCACAAGAGTGCCTCCAAGAGGACTGACAGAGATTCAGTGAGGAGACAGAGATGTGTGGCTCTCAAAAGAGATTTCTGTGGCAAATTTTCATTACTTTTGAAGAGGTATGTGATAATGACTATCAGGATAATAAATAAGGGGAAGTTTTTCCCCTCCTTTAATGTGGCAAGTAGCAGTATGAGAATAAAAATTATAAACAGGAATTTCCTCTAGAAATTGAATAGCTCTTCTAGGCCACCTAGGTATAAATAACTATTATTTTTCCTGCTCTAAATGGTTCTGTCATACCCTTCAACATCCAAATAACAGTATTACTAGTCATTAGTTGAATTGATCTGTCTATAAGTTAAATGTTTCCTCTGATGCTTCTATTTATAAGTAGAATTAAAAACCTGGGAAGTGTAATTTGGGATCAGCATGGTAGCTTATGTTCTACCAATATACAACAATAAGGTTTCATTAAGCAAAACTTGAGGTTGTAGCCAAAAGGCAAAAGATCAAGACATTCTCTGAGCTGTGAACTCTCACCATATACTAAAATTAACTCGAAATGGATTAAAGACCTCTATATAAGACCCAAAACAATAAACTGTATAGAAGAAAACATTGGTACTAAACTTATAGAGCTAGGGCTCAAGGAAGACTTCATGAACCTGACCTCAAAGGCAAGGGAAGTAAAAGCAAAAATAAATGAACTAAATCAAACTAAAAAGCTCCTGCATAGCAGAAGAAACCATCAACAAACCCAAAATACAGCCAACTGAATGGGAGAAAATATTTGCAGACAATGCATCTGATAAGTGTCTAATATCTAAAATATATAAACAACTAATACAATGACTTAACAAAAAAACAAACAACCCAATTAAAAAGTGGGCAGAAGAACTAAACAGACACTTCTCCCACGAAGAAATACAAATGGCCAACAGACATATGAAAAAATGCTCATCCTCATTAGCTATCAGGGAAATGCAAATCAAAACCACAATGAGATCCCACCTCACACCTGTGAGAATGGCTGTTATCAACAAGACAAGGAATAACAAGTGCTGGAGAGGATGTGGGGAAAAAGGAACTCTCGCACACTGCTGGTGGGAATTCAAATTGGTACAACCACTATGGAATACAGTGTTAAGGTTCCTCAGAAAATTGGGAATGGAGTTACCATATGACCCAGAAATCCCCCTTCTGGGGATCTAAAAACTTGAAAATCTTTGTCCGCAAAGACTTATGTACCCCAATGTTCATCACAGCACTATTCACAGTGGCCAAAACGTGGAAACAAACCAAGTGTCCTTCAACAGATGACTGGATAAAGAAGCTGTGGTACATATACACAACGGAATATTACTTAGCTATAAGAATTGATGAAATACTGTTAGTGACAAAATGGATGGATCTAGAGATCATCATGTTAAGCAAAATAAGGCAGACAGAAAAAAGCAAGAACCATATGACTTCATTCATATGTGGAATATAAAAGTGACAGCAACAAAGAAAAACCCAACAAACAAAAAACTCATGGACAAAATCAACAGTTTAAGAGTTATTTGGGGGTAAGGGAGTGGGAGAAGAGGGAGGGGGTGGGAGAGGAGGGAGGGGGAGCAAAATACATGGTGATAGAAAGACAACTCACACTGGGTGATGAACATACAATGCAACAAATAGACGATGCACTGTAGAACTGTACATCTGGAACCTATGTAACTCTTGATAACCAATGTCACCCCTGTAAGTCTAACAATAAAAATATTTTTGTATAAAAAAAGATCAAGACATTCTAGTGGGTTCTAAATAAGATAGTCTAATAGTTATCAGGCTCTGATTCCTATTAGTTTTGAGGACAGCATCTTTTAACAGGGCCTTATGAGTTTTGAGATAAGCACCTATGTGAAAGAATAAGGATTTCCAGGATTCAAATAAGTGGGGGAAGGGATGAGAAAAACATTAAAAGATGCGTTGTTAAAGATTCTTTTGAAGTCCATCATTAGGGAATCAGTTGTGACTAAGTCTACATGGCACACCAAGAGCTATAGACCTTTGACTTCATAGGCATCTGGGGAATCTGTTAAAACTATTTGAGAAGTTCTCCAAGAGACTTCAGGGTTTTGTATAACATAGTGACAGAACTATAAATAGATAGCTGATAAATCCTATGAGGTGTTGTGTATTTTAAACTGCATTCTGTGCCTTAAAAGTGTTCAATCTTATACTATTTTTTAATTCATTTTTTAAAATTATGTGTATATGCACAGTACCATATGTCACATATAATCTATGCTCAGTAAAAGGAAAAAACAATTAATACATACATCACAGTCTTACTTATATGTGGTTATCCAAGAAAGCGATCCATCTTAGGGCATCAGTTCTGTCATCATTAAAGTTATTAAAATCACTCATATTCATGAAATTTAATTTTCACCAGTCTATCAACTATTCTCAAATTTCAAAACAGGACCCATAATCCAGGTGAAAGATCTTACCAAGGGGGAAAAATCTATCATTTTCACAAGTGCAAAGAAAAAGAGCTCTATTTAATACATATGCCTTTTCTTACCTCCATACTTAATTGCTTCTACCTTAAATATTACAATGACTTTTTCTTTTAAAAGATATTATATGCACACATATGTTTGACATGAAGAACTTTCTAATGATAGCTTCCGAAGACTAAATGGGCTGTGATTCAAGAAAATACCGAGTTCCCCTGTAATGAATGTGTTGTACTTGATGAGAATGTTGAAGTGAGAATTCAAACACAAAATAAGTGGTTGAACTAGATAACATTTGTGCTCAGTTTTTTTTTGTTTGTTTGTTTGTTTTTGTTTTTTTTTTAATTCTGCAACATCAGGAATATGAAACAATTCTTCCAGGTCTTGAACAGAGCAAAGGATAGTAGCAGAGAGAATGGAGAGAAGGCAAATGAGAGAGAGAGAAACACCATGAAGATATAGTATTTATTCAATACAATATACCATTGATTGAACAGGGAACACAGAAGAAAAGGATGAAAAATCAAAAATAAAGTTTTCAGCTCAAGTAGAGTAGCACCATTAATAGAAATGACAAAGTATTAGGAATTCACAGGTTTTTCTCTTTTGATTGTTTTGATTGTGAAGGAATTCCCCTGAACAGGGCCACTGAAAATGCAGAAAAGTTACCTCTACATTTCTGCTTAGTTTGTTAGTATCAGAGATGAGTCCAGGAGATCATTCCAGAGTGGGCAGAAGACCCCACTCCTGGCTCCACCTATGAAGGCACAGCCCTGCGGAAGAGGCTGGGAGAGGGAAACCAGAATGCCTTGCAAATGGGTTTGAATTTGGGAGCAGAGGGAAAACAGCTAATGGAGACATAGTCTGCCTTTCTGGGAATTTACTCAAGAATTGGGACAGGCCTGAGGCATCAAGGAGCTAGAAGGCAGTGGCAGAGGATATGAGACTTAAGCTAACAACACAGAACTCAGAATAGACATCACCGACTCAATGGAGCCAATCTTTTAGAAGAATGTCATCAGGAAAATGTTACTTAAAAAAACTGGAGGCAGAAAGAGACCCAGGAAAATATTGCAAAAATAAATCTATTCAGAAAGTAAAACAGAATGGGATGTTACTGGCCTGCAAATTCTGCCCTTGAAACATAAATTACTTAGTACATTTTTCTAATAAGAACTATATAACCATTATTTTACATTTACAGTACTTTGAAAATTTGCACAACGTATCATCTATCACTGTGATGCCTAATTATCCTCATTTTAACCCTGTCCCTACCTTAGGCTGAAAACATCTTTTATGAGATGTTAGACCAGATCTAGTAATTCTCAACGTTCCAGGAACCAGTACCATCGGCATCAAGTGAGCAACTTGTTAAAAATGCAGATCTTGAGGTGACATCCCAGACTTACCAAATCAGAAAATCTGAGAACAGAGTCCACCAGTTTGGGTTGTAAGTCTTGCAGGTGATCCTAAAGCACTCTAAAGTTGAAAACTACTGCCTCAGGCATTGTGGAACTGCATCTCCTTAGTCTATTTAGGAAAAAAATACTTTTCTGCTTTCTGTCTACTCACAGCACTGCTCTCATTTCTGATCACCAAATGTATTCATTTTTTCCCACACCAAACAATCCTGCAGCACCAGCTAGGTGTCCTACAATTTAACTCAGGTTTGATACTACCAGGAGATAGTGTCTGATCCCACAGGTTAAGGGCTCCCTGCGCCACTTGGGACAACAATCACAATTTCAGGTTGCCACCTGTGCTTCTGACTGACCAGCTATAAACTGGAGGTTCATATAACGCTTTTCTGGGATTTGATTAATTTGCTCGTGCAGCTCACATAACTTGGAAAAACAGTTCACTTAACTGGATTATTGGTTTATTATGAAAGGATATAACTCAGGAACAACCAGATTGAAGAGATACATGGGGAAAGGTAATGGAAAAAGGGAGCACAGAAGTTCCATGCCTCGGCTCACCACCCTCTTGGCACCTCCACACGTCCACTAAACGGAAGCTCTCCAGACCTGTCCTTTTTGGGTTTGTGTGGAGGCTTCATTATGAAGGCATGATTGATTAGATCGTTGGCCATTGATTCAACCTCTAGTCCCTCTCCCCTCCCCAGAGTTCAGACTGGGGGTAGGACTCAAAGTTCCAACCCTCTAATCCCGTAGTTACGTCTTCCTACTTACAACCAGCCCCCTTATTCTTAGGGACTTTCCCAAAGTCGTCACATAAACTCAGATGTGCTTGAAAGGGGTCTGTATGAATAACAAAGGACAGTCCATTTCATTCTGGTACTATTTCAGAAGGTGAAAAAGAAAGATGCCCTTAGAACTTAGGGAATTACAAAAGTTTTAGGTGTTATGTGCCAGGAACCAGGGAGAAAGACCAAATATATGTATATATTTCTTTATATAAATCACAATATTACCGAAGTCCAGCGGAGATCTGTGTTACAGGCCAGGGAGGCAGCATGAGTGTCTCGGTTGCTCAGGTTGCTGTAACAAAATACCATAGACGAGGTGACTTATAAAAAACAGAAATTTATTTCTCACAGTTTTACAGGCTGAGAAGTCTAAGATGAAGCGATAGCCGATAGCTGATTCCGTGTCTGGTGAGAACCCACTTCCTCACAGACTGTCTTTTTCTCCGTGTAACTTCACTTGGCAGAAGGATGAGGGATCTCTCAGAGGCCTCTTTTATAGCGGTGCTAATCCCATTCATGGGGGTTCCACCCTCATTGACCTAATTACTTCCCAAAGGCCCCATTTCCAAACACCATCACATTGAGTATGAGCTTTCAACATATGAATTGGAGTAGACGGGGGAGCGGCGGGGGTGGGGGGTGGGGGGTGGGGGCGGGAAGAGACACACATTCAGTTCATAGCAATGGTCAACTAGAAATGGTGGAGGCTTTGCAGTTGTCAGATCTGGAATCCAACTGGGGATCCAACACTTGTTAATTTTGTAGGGTCTTAAGCAAGTTGCTTAGACTCTCTGAACCTCAGGTTTTTCCTATAGAAAATGGAAATGATAATACCTAGCTTGAAAGGTTACCATGAACACTGAAGTTTATGTTCCTATGTGGTAATCAGGAGTGCTGACTCTGGTGTCAGGCCAAGATCAAATGCCAGCTCCTCTATGGACTGTGTGATCTTGGGCAAATTACTAAACCTCTCTGTACTTTAAATTTCTCATCTGTAAAGTGAGTAATAATATACTTGCTGTGAGGATTCAATGAGTTAATATATGAGGGCTGTCTGGAAAGTATCCAGCCATGTAATATGAAAAATAGTGGCATTTATGGCTGGATTTTTTTCTGGACAGCCCTCGTCTATCAATTGATTAGAAGACTGCCTGCCACACAATTGCTCAATAATTACTATCTGTTTATAATAGTAGAAACACAAGTAACAATTATAATAAAATACTTCACATAGTTATAACCTTTAGACCTAGAATATGGTAGGTACTTAGTATGTGGTAACAATTATTATTACCGTCTTTATAAAATTCTTCTCATAAAGCATAGGGTTATAAGAGGTTTCAGTATATAGGCACTCCTTGAGCCTTCAGTATATTTTTTGTATTCTAATGTCTTCCCTCCCCTCTGAATAAGCTCTACTGATAACATCAATATCCATTTCCTGATTTTGATAGTGTCCTACAGTTATATGAGATACTACCATGGGGCACGTGGGCTGAGTGAAGGGTATCTATTTTTGTACAATTTTTGGGGGGAAGGGCAACTCCTATGAATCTGTAATTATTTAAAAATAAAAAGTAAATGTAAAAATATAGAGGTAGGGTGCTTGACTAAAGTCAGAATATTGAGGCAAGAGGTTGGATTTATAACCCCTCTACTCCCCAGTTCCTTACTTCCCAGTCCCTAAAGTCCTAATCTTCCTCTTTACCAGTCTGGGAAACTGAAAACCATGGGAGACTGACTGGTAAAAGCTAAGCCAGGCTCCCACATCAGGTAAGGTATGAAGTGGCAGAATGTCTGATCCATGGAATTCTAAGTGTAAGGAACAAGGTAATCTTTGTAACTTCATCACCTAACACGGTTCTTGGTTATCTGCTATATATTAATAGTAGGAATACAAATAATAACAAAGACAAGGGATATGGTCCTCTTGACCAGAGTTGTGAATCCAAATAGTTTCCTCATAGAAATATTGAGACTAGGTTCTATGACATTCATATACATGTAAGTACCTTAATAGATTAAATAAGGCTTTGTGGGCTCATGCACATATTTCAAAGACTAACCTGTAAGCAAACTTTTGACATACCACCCATATGTAATATGAGGTGTGACCAAAAAATATGGTAAATATTTAAGAAATTTATGACAGTAAAAGACACATTGCCATTTAGTCCCCTCAGAACACTCCCCCTTGCTTCGAACACACTTTATCCCATTGTTCCTGCCACTTTCTGGAGCAATTCTGGAAGTCCTCTTTCATGAGTGTCTTTAGCTGCACTGTCATAGCTGCCTAGATGTCCTGAATCAATTCAAAACATTTACCTTTCAAGGTCATTTTCACTTGGGGGAAGAGCCAGGAGTTGCTGGAAGCCAGATCCGGTCAATAAGGTGGATGAGGACACATCGTAAGTTTTCATTTGACAGAAATTTATGTTAATGTGTTGTTTGTGATCCACGATTTATGGCACTCTTTAAAACACACCTTCTCTCAACTGTAACTCACAACCGACTGAATGCACCGGACAAGTTGAAACTTGTCACACACTGTTTGTTACTAAGGGTTGATGTACCACTTCTTGCATGGAAGATCCCCGCCTTTCTGTTGGATGGCACTCAGCAGCAGCATTCACCGTCACCATATTTTTTTATCACACCGGTGTCCTTTCCTTGGTTGATGCTATTGATGCAATGTTTTTTAACTGAGGAGGAATAGTGATCTTTGTAGGCTCACTGATTTCAAGTTTCCAAGCAGGGTTTTACTTAACACTGTTTCAAAGTTCCTACTACTCCCCCTTCCCACCCACCCACCCTCCAAGTTCCTCAAATTGTTAGACCAAGGAAACTTGTTTTTAAGGAACACTTACTAACATCTAGTTCTGGGGAATTCTCTGAGAAACACTGCTCTAAGTCATATGATCAGTCTCCTTGACTATTTGGCTTCTTAAGTGGCTCCTTTTGTGGTATTTATATTTTAGAAATTAAAAACAAATAGTATATATTCTTTCATTTTCCAATACTTTAGGCCCAAATAAAAAGCAAGTGAAACAAGCTTTAGAAAATTTATGCATATTTGCCTGGTGGCAATACAAATAGATATCAACCAATAATCAATGGTTTGTACACATGGATTATAAGGTTTTCTCCAATTAATTAGTTTAAACTAAGCTTTAAAGAACTAAGTTAAAAAAAAACAAACTGAGTGGCTCATTTCTCTCAATCTTATTAACTGTTAGCCTTTTAAATTATCATCTCTTACCATTCAGGGATCTAATCAAAATATAAAAGTAGTCTTTTCCAGGTTTCTTGGGTGTAAGTCAGAAAAGTTTTTACAATAAAGAAAAATAAATGAAATCCCCCACTACCTAATCAATTATTGATATAGTTACCTAAGAAAATAATGGTTTACTATAAACTAAAGGTCTAATGTTTTTCTCTAGAAAAAGACAGTCCAACTACAAAAACCAAAAATTACATTTTAGTTAAGATATAACATGTAAAACTGCTTGTTGTTTCACCAAGTAATAACTAGAATTTTGCTCAAGAAATCACATGTTATTCCCCAAATAGAAACTATGATTCATAGTCTAGATAGAGGGATTCCACAGTCTTGATTTAATGTATCAAGAAAATACACCAAACTGCTTAAATGAAATAATCATCCATTATAATTATTTTTGAAATTACATTTGATCAACTAAAGCCCTGTGTAAAGCTTTACAAATCCTCTCACAAATCTCTCCTGCAGAACAGAGAAAGTTTCTTTGTTCAGAAAGTGACCCTAAGAGAATTTCATGACACATTGAAAGTAATTATCTCCATACTTTAGACTTTTCCTATACTGAAGTAATAACAAGTCAGAATATTAAGCTACCTGATACTGAATATCCTATTTGAAAACAGATCTCATACATAGACATACCTCCTTTTATCGCACTTCACTTTATTTTGCTTCATAGGTATTGCATGTTTTTATAAATTGAAGGCAAGACACTCCACCAGCAAAAAGATTATCACTTGCTTTATTGAGATATTGGCTTTATTACAGTGGTATGAAACCAAACCCACAATATCTCTGAGGTATGCCTATATAGGTTTTATAGTGTCTGGTTATAACTGTATTTCATATACACAAAAAAGTTGTTAAATAGTATATATAATGGTATTGATGGCTGCATTTTACTACATTCTTAGTTAAGTTAAATTTCTTAAATCTCCTAACTACAGTTAGAGCTATCATATATTGTCAGTTAGGTTGCCAATCTGAATTTAGAGCTATTGCCAACTACCAGACAAACTTCTTTACCCCTCTGATACGTGATGTTATCTTTTATCTGGGAACAAGTGGAAGTACAGATAGCAAACATGTAAAGTGGATGGCAATGGACAGTGATAATTTCAAATGAAAAATTTAGGCCAGCAAACAGACTACCTGAGCATTATAATTAAGGATAATTGTTCATCTTAGTAAAGGATGTCACAACTACTTTTAAACATGTAGGGAGGGTTGCCCTGAAATCTATCTGATCTACTCTCTGAACCTTAACCCTGGAAAAAGCAAGATACCAAATTAAGAATTTTTAGAAGGAAACCAGTGTAAATTAGCAGCAGTAACAACTCAATCCACATTTTTAACCAATAAGTATTAGCTTCTTTTTAAGCATATAGAACATACACTCAAAGTAGCTAAGATTCAGGTCTTGAATTTAACAAATAGTCACTGAGAGTGTATAAAACGTGCCTAGTTCTACTAGGCCCTGGGGATATAGAGAACAAAACAAATATGGTCCTTGACTTCAGAGAGCTTGTTGTCTAGAGAGGAAGATGGACCTTAGACTGACATTAAACAAATAAAAACAAGATTGAAATTACAACACGTGGTTATTTCCTGTTTGTATTGCATCTTCCTCAGTGGGTGACTGTGATCACACCCATCTTTAGGAGTGTTCTGCAAAGAACCTCGAGCTGTTTAATCATCAGAGACAATCAGAGTAGCTGAGAGACATGAGGACATATGATAGACAAATCCATAACTTTTATCATGACAGCTATCATGGAATTTATTCCAAAAAGCTCAAAATATTCATTTACACACTTATGTTGACAAGATAACTTCCTGAGGGGGGAATTCACCAGTAATTTGTTTTCTTGAATTCTGCTGACAAAAATGCATGTTGGTGGAAAACACTTATTTCAGCCTTTCAAAGGAATTTTCTTATCCTAAATGCATTTTGAAACATCAGTGCTCCAGGGTGCAATGTTACTTCAATTAAATGATTCTTTGAGTTATAAAGATTCATAATGAACTTGATTATTTAAATTTAAAATTGACATTGAATTTACATTCATGTTGATCTTCGGTGTGATTATTTCCAAGTACAGCTTCTGTTTGCCTACGCAGCTCAAAGTATACAAAATATTAAGGACTTCATGTATTATTCTCATTTTATTCTCGTTTTAAACGTTGTGTTTCTGCATTGTCCTACCAAAATAAATAAATATATAAATAAAGCAGTAAGGAAATGGGAGCGAAGGGCACACGAGAAGTAAAAGTTCCCAAAGGAGTGTGAAACAGGGTCTTATTACCCTACCTCGCCAAATTTAAACACACCCGAAGCTTACACACACACACACACTCTTTCCTTCCAACCTCTGTTGCTAATTCATGCTTCCCTGTACATTTGAGATGCTTATTAAATTTATTTAACCATTTTTCTCCCTTTTACTGAAATAGCTGAGTACGTTCTTTTGTAGCTTGTTTTATTTCTGACTCTATTACATTACTATGTCAGGTGCCACGGTCCACGCCTTGGAGAATTTAGTACTTGTGGCCAAGTAGCTTTTTTAACTTTCTTGGACGAAACACCTAGGAGGTGGTATCTTCAACAATCATCAGCGCTTCCCAAGTTCCTACCTGTTGTAGGACTTGGTTAGAGGGGATGAATCAGATTTGTCTTATGCGTCCTTTCCCTTTTCCCCCCACGGTCTCTACCGCTTTCTGCTGCCCCTCCCGAACGAAGTCACCTCTGTTAGTCCAAACCCCAAGGCCGGGCCCTCGAACGGTAGGGACACTGCCAGGGAACGGAGCTAGGTGGGAATAGGCGGTGTCCCGACCCGCGATGCAGGCGAGGCGCACCTCCCACTTTCTTTAGTAAAGGCAGCGGAACGCGCAAGTAATGCCCTGGAAGAGAAGGCGCACCGGGGAAGAAAGGAACGTAGTTTAACTAGGCTTCCACCCAGGACCCCAGATGTCTAGGGCGGCCCCTCCAACTGGAGCAAACCAAGTCGTTCCCGGCCCTCTCCTTCTCCTGGTGTCTCCTGAAATCTAATTCTATTTCGCTTCCTCCCCCTTGCTTCAGAGGCACGTGGTCCCTCCCAGCCTCTCACTGTCGCCGTCGTGCCCCTCCCCTCGCAGCCTTCCGGGACTCCAACCTTCTTCCTCCGAGCTCCGCTCGCTTTCCCTTTTCATTCGCTCTTCCGCCCCTAGCTAACCATCATCCTTTCTGATTGGCCGAGCGCACCGGAGC